>OZ005742.1:88673294-88740794 GCA_963930735.1 Dioctria linearis
CCAATAGTTTCTCACCAACCTCCAGTTGATCAAAAAATGTATCGACTTCCAGAGACCCAAAGAGAAGTTATAAACAGCTCGATGAAATGCTAGAAAGTGAAATAGTTAAATCTAGCAAAAGCCCTTGGAGCTCACCGCTGTTAGTGGTTCCAAAGAAAGCAGGGCCAAATGGCGAAAAACGATGGAGGGTTGTGGTCGATTTTAGGAAATTAAAAGATAAAACAATAGGTGACGCTTTTCCATTGCCCAGGATTGAAGATATTCTGGACAAACTAGGTCATTCCCGGTATTTCACTACTTCGGATCTTGCCAGTGGCTATCAGGGAGAAATAGGTAAAGATCGCCCCATAGCTTATACGAGTCGGACTCTAATAAGGCAGAAAGGAATTACTCGACAATTGAGAGAGAATTACTAACAATTGTTTGGGCTACAAGGAATTTTTGCTGTTATTTGCAAGGGCGTAAATTCACAGTATATACAGACCACAAGCCCTTGAAAGGAGTCTTCAGCACCAAGGACCCCACTTCAAGATTAGTTCAATTTCATCACAAGCTGTCTGAGCTCGTCTATTCCATCGAGTATAAGCCAAGGAAATACAACACAAACGCGGATGCTCTTAGTAGAAGTTCTTATAACTCAGAGCAGGTTGAACAAAATTTTTCAAATATACCTGTACAAGCGCAAGTCCATACTCCGCCAGACTTACAGGAATCAAATACAGCTCCAGTTCACTGCCTTGCAATCACTCGTGCCCAGGCGCAGCGTATCCGTGTGACGAATGACTCACGCGAAATGACAAGCCAAAAAAGAATACCTTCAGGGTCTTCAGTTAGTTCTGACTCACAATCTCAAACTAATATTTCTTATGGCAGACACTGAACATAGTGATGAAAATCCTATAGAGCCTTATTCACTCAGATCAAATCTTAACAACCAGCCTCCCGAGATAATCACGAACCGCACAGAAATTCGAGTGGTAATAAAAGACTACCACGATTCTGTTTTTGGTGGACATCAGGGTGTTATAAACGTACAAACGAATCAAAAAGAAATTTCGGTGGAAAAACATGTTGAGGGACATAAAAAAATACTGAGGGCCAGTCCAGAAACACTTATGCCAATGACCATTACAGACACAGCTCGAATGCCCTTCGAGAAAATCTACCTAGACATCGTGCGGCTTCTAGAAGAGACGCATGCGGGAAACAAATACATACTAACATTCCAAGCCAACCTAACAAAGTTTGTTGATTAGCATGCTATACCAAATGCAGAGGCGGAGACTGTAGCCCGAAAATTCTTTGATGAAATAATTACCCGCTACCGCATACCCTAAAATGTGGTTACCGATCAGGCCTCCAATTTCTTAAGCGACCTATTCAAAAAACATGTTTACGAAGAAAGAGAAATTGTAACGAAGGCGAACACCGCTCATCTTTGGCGTAATTCTATTCCATAGCTTTTTTTTATTGTTTTACAAAAAATTCTTGGTTCCGGACAAACTTACTGGCGGCTTAAAGCATTACTTTCTATACGCGAAGATATATGATACATCATATACCTTCTTTTCGATGGTGGAGGAATGTAATGTATTATAATTATATATATGTATATATATTTATATATTCGTGCAATAAAGCACAAATTATTGATCAGGCATTGCGAAATTCCCGACCTGGATTAACATGCATTTTGCAATTAATCCAGTGTCTTCGCAAAAAGCATTGACCTCTTGCAAACATAAATAACAAACGAAAGTATGCGCAATTCTGCTGATTCGTTCTGATCGCAAAATTGGGTCACGAAAGTGACGAAAGGTAAGTGCGCTCGAGAACCAAGAAGCGACGACGAGTTTGATTTTGGAGTTTGAACAGTGAGCGGTTTTCGGTCTTCAAAATAATAAATTGAATTAGATAAAAAAAAAAGAGAAATTAACCCAACAAAAATAGGAAAAGCGTAGTTTAATGATAGTAAATCGAACTTTGATATAAGGAAAATTTGTGAATTAAAAAGGTATTAATAATGAAGATTTGTTTCAATTATAATTCCTGACTCGTGAAAAAAAGATACCCTACATTTTTTATCTTTCTGAGTAAAATATTATTATTAGTTATTACATTGCATTTTTTTTTTATTCTAATTTATTTTAATTTAAATATATTCTGTTATGTTGTTTTTTTTTGTTAAAAATAAAATTAGAGAGATTAGGTTACATTCATTATTTCTTCATTATTTCTATAGGTACACGTAACTATGATTTTTTTTTTTGTTAAAAATAAAATTAGAGAGATTAGGTTACATTCATTATTTCTTCATTATTTCTATAGGTACACGTAACTATGATTTTTTTTTTTTTTTTTTTTTTTTTTTTTACATCTTGAGTAAATTATTCTATTCTATAATATAATAAATATATGTAGTATTGCCGTTAACACATTGCATGTTTTTTGTTTTCTCGGTCTAATTCAAGGCTAGGGGTATTTAAATTACCTTGATGTGCTCAAGTAAGGAAAGAATCATGCATATACATATGTTCATACATTGTTTTTTGTACATTGATCTACGTTATTTTACTTGGACTTATGTTTTACAAGTGTATTAATGTCGTATCGTTTTACTCTAATTTTTAGGCAACACATTTTTTTTTTTTTTCTTTTTTTTTTTTTTATTATTATTAGAGGATTTCAAACTCGCTAGGCTTAGACCTTACGGTCATGCTAGTTTCTCGTGTTAAGCTTGGTGCCTTTTTAGGTTTTGGCTTTGCGAAAGGATTTTTGTTGTTTAGTTCGATTGAAACTTCCTTATCCCGGACCGTTTTTTCTGTGGGGGCTGAGAGTATAATAGGAGTTAAGGTTTTGGGGTGTCTCTTTCGTAATTTGAATATTAATGTTAGCAGTAAAATGATTACTATGGGAGCCAATCCGAGGGCAATGGTTTGTTTTTTATTTCTATTTCTAATTTCTCTGTCATCTTTTGCCTTCTGAATTTTTTGCAATAGGTTATTAAATTCTGCACCTTTTTCTTTTAGGAAGTCATTATGTTGCTTATAATTTTGGACATGGATTTTCGAGGTTTTATTTTCGGGTCTTAAACTCTTGAGCATTTCAGTAAATGGCTGAAGATCTAATTTCGGTACAAGGTCAATTTCTACTACCTCAGCTGCCTTAGTGAGTTTGTTTGTAGTCGTCAGTAGAAGATTATCAATTTGCGCTTGGCAATTTGGTTTCAGGGAAAGCATACCGCATTGAGTTAGTCGAAGAGTGGTCTGAAAATCGGTACAATGTAATTTAACCTCTGATTCCTGTGGGAAAATATATAGCCAAGAGTTTTCACTATTCATTTTAATTAGAACGTTATGATTATTCCGGATTGGTGCCTTAGTGCAAATCTCGTTGGCTTCAGACCAACCTTTGAAAAGAAGTAGGATGCAATTATTTTGGGGAGTAGTGTAAATCGGTAGTGCAAAATGGCAGACTCTAATTCTAGCAAACTTATTCAAATTTATTTTCTCGCACAGTTACAGCTGTTGTTCTTTTAAGGGTATGAACTTATTTCCACCTGTGTCCGTAGCTAAGTATTCCTCTTCTATTTCGTAATGAACAAATATATTTTCTCCTAACGGAAATGGTAAGGAATAAGCTTTCTTTATAGTGAACCATTCTTTTTCAATGAGGGGTATGGTTACTTTACAGAAGAGATGATCTCCTATGTGGGCACTTTCGACAGATGCAAGCTGCTGTAATATAAAGGGATCATGCATTACCGTATTTAATTGGAAAGATAGAGGGAGTTCCTTTAATAACTCACTAATTTGGTGATAGCTAAGAAAAAGAGGGTGTAAGTGTTTGGTGGCTAAAGAACCGAGAATAATGGATAAAGTATTAATTTGATGTTCTATTTCCTGTAGGTGAATAACTACGCTAGACATTGCCTCGTCAAATGTGACTCTGGCCTGGAGCAAATTGATTTCAGATATCGCAAAATTTATTTGAGATTTAAAGGTTTTGATAACGTTTAATGTGTGAATTTTCGTCTCATTTAAGTCTACTTGAAGTTTATCAAAGTTTTCTCGAGTATTTTCGTAATTAGACTTAACTAAACTAACCTGTTCTTTTAATAATTCCAAATTTTGCTTACTGTCAGCCTCTAGATCTTTTAGTCGGGAATTAATTTGGTTTGAATCTTGTTGGTCCATTGTGCCGAACAAGAACTTACTCAGTGTCCCTACGCCGTCGAAAACTGCGCGTCGATGCCTGCCAGTAACTTCCATGTCTAGTCTTTGTAACATATGCCTCGCTCTTACCGTAATATAGCGCACGTTTTGAACATTCTGAGCACATGAAGCGTTACGTTCTAGTTTCAGGTAGTGCTCGCACATTTGCGTTACCGAGTTTTTGCTCCAGTCCAGATATTCTTCCCATGTTTTCAATTGCGCTAAATTAATGGTGGTAAATATTCTCCACTCGTCTTTATAAATTAGGGCTTCGTCGATGTCTTCGAATACTATTCCAGTTCCTTCTAATTTCTTGCTCGTGTAAGGCAATTCTATTCCTTGAGAAGAGCCGTCCGTGAGCGATGCACACAAGATAATCCAGACGATGTTCCCTAAAACGTATTTCTTTTATTTCGTTTCAATAGTATTGTTATTTGTCTACTCTTCGAGATAGACAGTGTGTGTGCTTGTGTAGGTGTTAATTCGAAGTGTGGAATTTTTTTAATCTATTTGCGTGAATAGTCTTAACTTTCCTACCTACCTGAATTTTTAAATTCACAGGGGAAGTAATTTCCTTCACTTCATAAGGACCTATCCAAATAGGAGATAGCTTGTTTTTCTTACTTTCGTTTTTTAGAAGAACTAAGTCGCCGATTTGGAAAGTTTCTTCACGCGTGGTCCTATCGTAGTATTTTTTCGTTGTCTCTTTACTATTGATTATGTTTTTTCTGGCAATGGCATGTGCTCTTTGAATTTTATTTTTAAGGATATAAAAATAGTTTTCATGATTGTACAAAGGTTCTACCCTTTGATTTAGATTTGTCGGCAGCTCAGCCGTAAATCCGAACAAGCAATCCATTGGTGTGAGACGAGTTGAGGAGTGCCTTGTGTTGTTGTGAACGTGCACTGCTTCTCTTAGCCATTCGTCCCATGTTTGAGGATTTTCGGCTACGAAATTTCGTAAATACTCTGCCAATGGCCTATGAGTTCTCTCTAGGGCGCCATTAGATTGTGGGTGATAGGCTGTAGTATTAATTTTTCGAATTCGTAGGAATTTACATAAGCGGGTGAATAAATCGCTCATAAAATTAGTGCCTTGGTCAGTTATAAGCTTTTTGGGAATTCTATAGCGGGTAATTATTTGCTCGTAAAAAATTTTTGCTACAGTAGCTGCTTCAGCGTCAGGGAGGGCGTAGCAATCCATAAATCGGGTTAAATCGTCTTCAAAAGTTAGTATGTATTTATTTCGATTGTGAGTTTCAGGGAGTGGTCCTACTATGTCTAGATAGACTTTGTCAAATGGTTTTTCCGCAGTATCGGGAATAATCATAGGCATTTTTATTTGAGGGCTATGTTTATTAGTCTGACATTTCGGACAGGATTTTATGAATTTCACTATATCTTTTAACATATTTTTCCATCTATATTGTCGACGAATTCTGTAATAAGTTTTGGCGATTCCTTGGTGCCCGCCCAGTGGGTTTGAGTGAAATGCCCTTAGTATTTTCTGTATATCCTTTGAGTTAGTTAATATTTGAAAGGATGGAGTCTGTTCGCGTAAACTGTTTTCGTTTATCCTATTGGTTTCCTCTATTTCGGATAATATCTCGGTATTACATTCATCTCGCTCAGGTGGGCACTGTATTTTCTCCTCTAATGATAAGTCCGTCTGGGGAGCTATTTCATTTTGATTTCTCGCTTGGGCTCTTGTCGTTATTGAAATTATTGTTTCGTTCTGCGGAAGTCTGCTCAGAGCGTCGGCATTAGCATTTTTTCTTCCGGGCTTATATTTTATTTCATAATCGTATTCTGAAAGTTTATGATGGAATCGTATTAATCGCGAGGTAGGATCTTTAACATTGAATACTCCTATAAGAGGTTGATGGTCAGTGTAAACTGTAAATTTCCTACCTAGCAAATAACAACGGAAATTCTTTACAGCCCATACTACAGCTAGTAATTCCTTCTCTATCGTAGAGTATCGTCTTTCGGTATTGTTTAAAGTTCTACTAGCAAATGAGATAGGTCGATCATTTCCTGGTGTTCCTTGGGATAACACCGACCCTATAGCCTCATTACTTGCATCTGTAGTCACAATGAATGGTTTTGTGAAATCTGGGTATGCTAGTAACGGAGGTGAGGTTAGTAATTCTTTCAACTTGTTGAATGAAGTCTCACACAAGTCGTTCCACACAAATTTTTGTTTTCCACGGAGAAGTTTTGTGAGGGGTTCTGCTATTTTAGAGAAATTAGGAATGAACTTCCTATAATAATTAGCTAGACCAAGGAAGCTTTGTAACTGTTTAATAGTATGGGGCCTTGGGAAGTTATATACACATTTCACTTTGTCGGGGTCCGGAGCGCAGCCTTCATTGGAACATTTATGTCCCAGATAGACCACCTCTTTCCGAAGAAATTGACATTTGCTTGGCTGTAGTTTTAGATTATATTCCCTCAGCCTGTAGAATATTTCTCTGAGCTTTTTAATGTGATCGTCTAAGCTCTTGCCATATACTACAATGTCGTCCAAGTAAATGAAACATTTCAAGCCTTGAAGTCCCGTTAAGACTTGGTTCATAGCTCTTTGGAAAGTAGCGGGCGCAGTTTTCAAACCAAATGGCATTCGAAGGAATTCGTAATGGCCATAAGCTGTACTAAAGGCAGTTTTCTCACTGTCGGATGGATCCATTAAAATTTGATGATATCCACTTGCTAAGTCCAACGTTGAGAAGTAGCGCGAATTTCCTAATTGGTCCAAGATGTCCTCTATTCTTGGCAGTGGGAATGCATCGCCTATAGTGCTCTCATTGAGTTTGCGGAAATCCACTACAATTCTCCAACGCTTTAACCCGTTTGGCGATGGTTTCTTTGGAACTAATAGTAATGGTGAGTTCCATGGGCTATTACTCGGAGCAATAATTTTATCCCTTAGCATCTCACGAATTTGCTCATTAATTTCGTCTTTATGAACCTCAGGTAGTCTGTACGGTCTCTGGTTTATGGGAGCTGTGTCATGTTTGAGAGGTATAGTGTGTGTTGTTACATTTGAGTAAGGTAAGTGGTCACCTTTTAAATGGAAAACATCATTAAATTCTTGACAGAGATCCTTTATAGCCCGCATTTCTTCTTGGTTGTAGGTTTGATCAATAATTATTTCGTTTTCAAGTAGAAGTAATCGATTTTGCTTTGTTTGAGGTTTGGTTTCCTCATGCCTCTTTTCCAACGTATAGATATCGTACTTATCTAGGTACTCCAATTTCGGGTGATAATTAGGCAGTTCTACTTCTCTTTCATGGGTATTGATAACACTTAATTGAATTTTTCCGTATCTTGGTTTCACTATTCCATTAGCCGTGAATATTCCTGGCGCGATTTCTTGCGAAAAACATATCATCTCTTGTTTACAGTCTTCTGCTGGTATTTCTAGTACCATTTCTGATCGAGGAGGTACTCGTATCGCAGATCTGCTACTGAATGGTTTTCTTGTGCTTGTATTCGCAGGTGCAGTTTCGGAAGCTGCATTATTTTTATTTCTTGAGGTTGGTCCGTGTAGTTGTTTCTGTTGGTTTGATGGTAGAAATATGTTGCTACTGGGAATGTTATTCTTTCCTACTAACTGTTTCGTGTTATTTATTTGTTTGTTAATATTGGAGTTTTCGTAAACATCGTTCTTGTTTTGGGAGATGAATTTTTGGCTACTAAAGCTTTTTGCAAAAGGAATTTTCAAGTCGATGGGGTTAGTTTTTGTTCGAGGGAAATGTAGTACTCGCTCTGTAGTAAGAATATTTGTATTATCCCACAGAAAATTACGGCCTAGTATTCCATCGAAAGGTATATTAAGAGAGTTATTGCAGACATAAAAATCGCACTCAATACCTTTTCCTATTTGAAAAATACCAACGCAAGATCCTAAAGTAATATCACATCCTCCATAGAGGCCCTGAAGGCGGAGAATGTCTTTGATGTCTACTTTAGTACTTGTAGCTAAGCTATCTTTTTTGATCAAGCTAACTTCCGCGCCGGTATCCACTAATAGTTTAACTATGCCACCTCTTGCAATGTTTAAAGGTAGTTCGATTGAAGGGTCATTTAATGATATATGATTGTGTTGTTGCGGTAAAGCTACGGATTTGAAGACTTCAGTACTTTTGCCATTTGATGATTTTCGTGTCGTACTCTCTGTGCTTACCGATTTTTGCTCATTAATGCTATTTGTGTTATAATTAGGCTTAAAAGTAAACTCGTCTGAATGACAATTGGTCTGTTTTTCGTTTTCTTTACACCCTTTGGTAGTAGGCATAGCCATAGGGTGGGTTAGGCTAGCCCCGTTTAGTTTCCCGATTGCTGTTGAGACTGACGCTGTCTACTTTCCCATGCTATTTTTGCTCGACACTCTTCTGTTTTATGAGAAAATCGGGCACACCAATCACACTTAAGACGTGTACTTAAAGGTGCGTTGTTTGATTGATTTATTATAGAAACTGGGCATGTTTGTGACATGTGGCCATAGCCTTTACACCTTGAGCAGTGAAGTATACGTCGCTTGTTACGGCACTCTGCAATGTTATGTCCAATTTTATTACAAAAAGTACATTGCTTAATTTCTCGTCTCGGAACAGGGAATATATATGAAGGTGTACTATAATTTATTGAATTTGGTAAATGGTTAGCTGGCATTGATTGGTGAGCGATTGGTGTATATTGGTCAGTGGGTGGTTGATAAAAAGCACCGTTTGTACCATATGGAGCAGTATATGAAGTGGTGGGTGGTGGGTGTTGTTGTACACTAAATTTCTCTGGGTGGAGATGATTTTGTTCGGGCGGTCTGTGAAACGGTGTAGCTTGATAATTCGCGATAATCTTTAGTCGCTCAACTTCTTTCTCACTGAAAGTGGGGGTATGCTCAAACAAGCTTGTTTGCATATGTCTACCATGAATTTGCCTGTCTTCAGTTTTCTCTACTTCCACTGCAATTTGAATAAGCTCGTCAAGTGAACTTACTCTTTGAGTGATCAAAACTTGCCTTATCACGGGGCTTAGGACTCCAGTTTTGAAGACGTAACAAGCTTCCTCTTCAATTTCCTTCGTAAGAGCGAGATTGTTCTCAGCGTATTTATTTTTAATCGCCCTTTTACACTCGACTACGTACTTGTTTAGTCTTGCGCCAAATGTATGAATTCTTTCACCGGGAATCTGAATGCATTTGCGAATTTCGCCCAGAATGTCGTTTATGGATTTTGGTGGGGCAAAAGCATTGAGCAGCAATTGTTCTAGTTCTGTTAGCGTCTGAATATCTAGATACTTGACTAAGTCATAAGCTTCACCGCGCAGCTTAGTCTTCAAGAGGGGAATCAAGATTTTTTTTTCTTCTTCTGAAGATAACGCTTTATGGACTTGCTTACAGCAGTCAAGAAAGTTATGAAGCTCGTTCGCTGCATTGTTTCTATTACCTTCTGGGTAGTTAGGAACCAAACGGCTAGCGAGTTTAGATACTTTTTCTAGTGCATTCACTGTTTCATTTGAGGGAACTGTGGGTGCCATTTGGTAGAGTGTGGGTGCAGAGTTGAAACGACTACGTGTAAAAATGTGTCCACTTCTTAATTGGCAGTCACTAAATCTCGTAATGTGGTTTGATATTCCCTGTTGATTTTGTTGTGCCAGGTTTTCAAGATTTTCGTTTGTTTTTTGAGGGGTGATTTCTTCTGTTCTTGGTGGGCTTACGCTTTCGAAAGAGAGTTGCTCCAACCGGATATGAAAGTCATCATTTTCTGACTCATGGACGTTAGACAAAGACTTTGCACGTTTGCGGGGCGTTTTGAGTTTCGATTTTAGTCTTTTTGGTAGAGAAAAATACATGCGGAATAAATAGCAATTATCGAGGATTTTAGTTTTCTAGAAAGAATTACAAAGAAATTAACAGTTCGTAATAGGTTTGCTGGCCAGCGAAGCACTTTGGTTTTGTGAATACTTTGGAGCTTTATGTTACTAAATTGTGCCGAAAAATTAGAGTAATTTGTGGTATTTAAAAGTATGAAAGCGAATGGTGACGATATATTAATAATAAAATTAAGTTGAAAGAAATATACGATTTATGTTAATGTTCTAATTATTGAGATAGAAATTTAAGTTAAGAATTATTTCAGGATATTACAAGTAAAACAATAAAGAAAAACGTACTGTTTCATGTAAATTAAGTGATTTTTTTTTTGTTTGTGTAAAAAAAATTTCAGTTTTAAAAAAAATAAAAATAAATAAATAATTAGCTAACCTTTCATCTCTGTAAAATTTATTGTCAATGTGTGCTACCTTTTGCAAAAAAAATTCTGTTTAAGATTTAATATAAATAGAATAATTTTTATATAGTTTTTGTATATAGTAAGAACACTCTTGTATTATTTTTTTAAATTGGTAAATCGGTTAAAACTAATAATAAATTACAATTAAATTTGCTTACACATCACAAAGTCTTTTGGCCCCTTTCTGAAGACTTATTTTTTGTGGTTAAGTCGTATGGAGGTTATCCAATAATCCTCTTGTACTGGTGATTTTTTTCACTACTCCACTTGTGCTCTGATTATTTTTTTTTTGCTTCCCGTTTTTTTTTTTTAAATTCTATTTATTTTATTTTTGTTTTGCGTTGATTGATAATTGTTCTTCACTTTTAAAAATTCTTTGTGTGTCACTTTTAAATTTCTGAGCCCGCGAAATAAGTTACAATACACGATATTAATATCGATCTATCGAACACTCGGTCTAACAAAAAAAACGTTAGATCCTACCGGCTGCGCCAAATAATGTAGGGTATCTTTTTTTCACGAGTCAGGAATTATAATTGAAACAAATCTTCATTATTAATACCTTTTTAATTCACAAATTTTCCTTATATCAAAGTTCGATTTACTATCATTAAACTACGCTTTTCCTATTTTTGTTGGGTTAATTTCTCTTTTTTTTTATCTAATTCAATTTATTATTTTGAAGACCGAAAACCGCTCACTGTTCAAACTCCAAAATCAAACTCGTCGTCGCTTCTTGGTTCTCGAGCGCACTTACCTTTCGTCACTTTCGTGACCCAATTTTGCGATCAGAACGAATCAGCAGAATTGCGCATACTTTCGTTTGTTATTTATGTTTGCAAGAGGTCAATGCTTTTTGCGAAGACACTGGATTAATTGCAAAATGCATGTTAATCCAGGTCGGGAATTTCGCAATGCCTGATCAATAATTTGTGCTTTATTGCACGAATATATAAATATATATACATATATATAATTATAATACATTACAAAGGTCTGTAAACTCCTTAAAATAAATAAGTTGCAGACATCCGCGTACCACCCTCAATCAAATGGCTCTTTAGAAAGAACTCACAGACCATTAGTAGAGTATCTTAGGACCATTGTAGATGAGAATCCAAAGGCTTGGGATCAGCTTTTAAGAACTGCAGCCTTTGTATATAACAACAGCGTACACGATAGTAGCAAACTTACCCCCATGGACTGTTTATTCGGCTTCACGGCTGATGTTCCCTCCAATTTGAAAAGAGAACTGGAACCTGTATACAATCATCAAAGTTATTATTATCTTCTGAAATACAAACTACAGAAGACATATGCCATTGCTCGTAAAAACCTTTAAATAGCAAAAATCGCTCTAAAGAACTTTATGATAAGCATTCACGGCCAATAACTTTTCATATCGGAGATAAAGTATTACTGAAAAACGCAGCCAAAAAACACAAACTCCCCCAGGTATGGCTAGGACCATATCAGGTGATTGAAGTTCTCAATTCAGTGAATACTAAAATCCAAATTGGTAAAAGGAAAGTCGTAGTTCATAATAATAGATTAAAACCTTTCTATGAATAAAGTTTAAAACAAAATATGTATATATTTTTCCCAGAGATGGCACGACTATTAGTAGGGTTCTTTTGCGTCAGCATATCTATTTCTTTGGGAGCAACTCTACCTTTCGAAGTACAGCCTCTAACCAATACGGGTATTATGTTTGAAGATTTAGGAGAGATTTTGTTTTTCCACGACACATGGAATCTATTTACCCAACTCAATATAAGTAACATTGAGACGGAAACCATGTTGGTGGAGCATACTGGATTCCTCGTAAGCTAACTGTGCGAAAAGCATAAAAATACAACTGTTTGAATCGAACAGAGTAGTCAAATCCACAACCTAATAGAAGCTATCAAAAAGCGTGCCGCCGTTATCAAGGAACTAACAACAACCCGACGTCAGATTAGATCACTGGCTGATGGAATAGGAAAGGGTTTTCATTTCCTATTTGGCACAATGGATACCGATAACGAAAAGGAGATATATAGCCGGATTTCCCACCTTGAAACAGACACAAAGGCACTGTTAGATATAGAAAAACATCAGATTACGCTTTTCAAATCAACGTACGAACAACAAAAGAAGTCTGTACAGAAGCTGGAGTCGAACCAACGTGAAATCGTCAGAACAGTAAACGATCTGCTCAAAAAGGTGACAGAGGAGATAAGTACCCGTCAACGGACTCAAGAGATAAGGACAACAATCAGTTTGCATATTATCGACATAGAGTTAAGACAACACACATTACTTGAAGTATTAACAAGTGTAACAAATAATCAAATCCACCCCTTGCTAATATCTCCATCTACTCTTCTAGAAGCCTATTACAAGGCAATCCCAAAAGAGCCTAGCGAACAAAAGGATTTGGCACTATTATCTGAAACACTAGAAGTTAAATCACAGGTCGTAAAAGGCAACCTTGTAGTCAGAATTAAATGTCCTATTCTAAATCTCCCGGTTTTCAAGCTTCAACAAATACATCTGTTCCCCATCAAGACATCTAACAACCACTCACTACTTCTGAACACTCCTATCTAGCTAACCACCCAAGAATTTTTATTACTTCGACAAGCAGAATTTAGAGTATACAAAAAGTTATTAATTAATGCCCATCAAAACTCGTATGTTGGCCCTTTACTAAAAGCAATTTTTAAGGGACAAACTGTAAAAGAATGCCCCATAAACTTCATAATTAACCCCATGAGTCGAATCATTGCGAGTATTTGGCACCACAACTTCTGGTCAAATTAACTCGAAAAATGCCTGGTTATTCTCTTTCTCTTCCCAACAAAAGATCACGATGTCATGCAAAAGCGGACTACATAGTTCTAGCCTCAACAATCACGGAGTACTAATACTCAATGAACCGCGTCAATTTCAAATTGACGACCATGTGATATTTTATGAAGATGAAGATCATCATGACATAAAATTATCACAACCAGAACATAAACAACCCCAAACTTTGAATTTAAACTGAAAACATTGAGTAACTCGAGTAGTTCCAACCGAATTATCTTACTACGGGGGGAAAGCTCTAACCAAATTCTAAAAGAGAACACCTACTCCCTAGACCAATTAGAGCAAGAAATACACTAGAGCCTAAACTACTATCTACAAAGGAAAATAGTCTTCTAGTAATTTAAAGCTTGGTTCCATACCTTCCCAAAGGATACACTTCCTATGTACCTTACTTAACAAAATAATAAAATAGTTTTGATTACAAAGTAACCTTATCATTTTACGCTCAATACCTCTCAGCTGAGTGATAATTCCATGTGTGTATGTGCAGCCGTAGTCCGAATCTGTAGGCAGCTACATTCGATATCATCAGCCCACGGCATGCCATGACGGCACAGCGACATTACAATGACTACTCAGCTGAGAATTTTTGTTTGAGGAATCGTAGTCATTTGGTTAAGATAATTTTTTTTAAATAATTTTGTTAGGAAAGGTATGAAAATTTTATTACGCATCGGAAGATAAGAAAGCAAGCTTAAGATTAACCCAACGCCATTTTTCTGTATGAAAAGTAGTTTAGGGCGGAGGAGCTATTCAAATAAAACTTTTGTCACTTTTTCATAAGAACACTGCAAATATTTTAGAATGTAAGGACTACGTTGGGGCCTCGCATGTGTTAGGGAGGGAGTCTGTTTCATGGCTTGCGAAGTATTCTCGAGGGTTTTGGTTATACACATCGGTGAAAAGTGAGACCAACCGTGAGAACGTTACACCAGTGAGAATAAAACAAGTTCAAAGAAAGGAAAATCCCATTTTGCCGACGGCATTCCATGCACATGTGCGTGGGATTGAATTGTGTGTGCGAGCGAGACCAGTGTTTAGTGCTATGTGACTTTGTATGTGTATTGTGATTATAACATATGTGCAACACAAAGACACATTTATAATAGTCACGAAAAAGTGAAGTGTGTGACGTCGTTTGCTCGGTCGGTCGGGATTTGCTCGGGCGCCAATACGGTCGTCGGTGGAAAACGTCAAATTTTTGCTGGGTAGCTGCAATGGGCTAAATGACAACGCTGGTTTCTCTTTTTATATGCTTGATGCTTTATTGCTTCTTGTGGCTGTGTTCCTGTTACAAATGTGAGATGTGGGTTCGTAGACTACTTAGCGTTCCGTTAAACACGTAGAGGCTGAGTGGCTTCCGTTTTATAACACGTACAACCCCTCAGCGTTCCGTTCTTCACGTACTTACTCGGTAGCACAGAGTCTAGGACGGCTTTCCGTTGCACACGTACAGGCTGAGTGGCTTCCGTTGTATCACACGTACAGTCACACAGCTTTCCGTTTTTCACGTACTGGCTGTGACAGGAGTAAGGCGGTCGGATGGCTTTCCGTTGCACACGTACAGGCTGAGTGGCTTCCGTTGTATCACACGTACAACCAATCAAATTTCCGTTCTTCACGTATTTGCTTGGAATTAAGGGTGTGGGTATGGATTCCGTTTTAGCACACGTACTACCGTCGGATTGCGTTCTCGATGTTTAAATGCTTTCCGGGCAAGCCATTTTGGCATTTAAACGTCGGGATAGGTGAGGATTCGGGTACTGGAAGGAGCTGCCTTTGCCTGAGTATTATGCCTCTACTTATATGTTATTTTCATATTCTAATTGTGAATTATATAAACGAAAATTTTACATGAACAAAAAAATAATTTTCTCTATAAAAATTTCCCCTACAATATAGTTCGTTACAAGTGAAAGACTAAAATAAAATAACAGTGTGGTGATAAAGACACCTTTATAGTGCTGTGTGAGAATAAACAGTTAAAGTGAAAAAGACACTAAATATGGCCAGTGAGGAGCAAAATTTCAGCGCAGTCAAGGCAAATGTGCGTGAAGTTTTCACAAGTGGAAACATCAGCAACATTCCTGATGAATGCTAGAAGGATGCTGCAGGGAAAGAGCCTAGGATCATCAGAAAGCAGTGTAAGCACGACAGAGTCGGAAAATATGTCTGAGGACGAGCCAGGGACTGAAAGTGGGGAAAAGAAACCGTGCAACAATCCATCATTCACGGAGGATAATGTAAAAAAACTAAGCCAGCTAGCAGACACTGGACACAGAAAACAAGTTCCTAATCCCAGCAGTGCTGAAAGGAGTTCAGCATACTTTCAACGAAGAGGATGTAAAAATTGCCTTGGAGGAAAAGCTTCAAGGATATAAAATCAACAGCGTAGCAGAGTTCGCAACTACGCGCAGCAAAGCAGCTGGAAAGTACATCGATGCCTTCATCGTAACCTTCGACGCGAAATACGAAGTCAACGACATCGTTAAGGTGGACCGACTTCTCGACCAGATAGTCTACTGAGAGATGCACAGCGTGAAGGGAGTAGCCCAGTGTAAGAGGTGCCAGCGCTATGGGCATGTAGCCAGCAACTGTGCGCAGATGTACCGCTGCATCAAATGCGATAAAAAGCATGGATCAGGAGAGTGCTCCAGAAACAAATACGACGTGCAGACAAAACCATATTGTGTGAACTGCGAAAAGGAGGGACATCCAGCTTATTATCGTGGATGCCCAATGTACAAGGAAGTCAACATTATTAAGAATCAAAGAAGGTAAAACAGAAGCAGAAGGAGCTCTTTACCAGGGAAGCGGTAAAAAATTACGTCAAGCCAGGTATGTCGTTCTCTTAAATTGTCAGTAACAAACCATATAATAATCCCAATATTAAAAAGCCCCAACAACCCACTATAATCCCATAACCTGCCCCAAGGGCAACTCATATCTCTAAGGCAATGCAAGCCCCAAGGCCATCATAGAAGGAGGCAGATAACTTCTGCACTCAAGAGGCCAAAGCCCTCTTCGGGTGTGACCTTTTCACCCTTATGGGTAAAATTAACAATTTTATTCCCCAATATAGGAAACTTCTTCCCTCGCAGAACGTCAAAGTGCTTATCTTCAATCTGCCTTTAGCCTATGTCTAGGGAAATAAGGCAAATTGAAGATAATCGCAGTAAACTGCAACTCACTAGTAAGGCATAATAAAAGAATAGCCTTAAATTCGTTCCTTGCGGAACAAAAACCCCACTTTGTTCATCTTTCAGAGACATCTCAGTCCTCGCCACAAACTAGTTTTCGAGAAATTCTCGACCACCCGCTCAGATAAAACTGATTCTTCCCTTGGCACGGCCATCCTAATTCAATATGGGCTTAAATGTGAACAAGTTAAGCTCAGACTATTGTGCAACATGGAATGCACAGCAATCAAAGTGTTTCTTACCTCCCAACAAACACTTCTCCTCATTTCCCTTTATAGTAGATGTGGTGCTCGGGTAGCGCAGATTAAAAGCAACCTCAACTACCTCAATAATATCTCCAAAGATTACACCAATACGGTTATTGGAGGAGAATTCAACGCCAGGCATCCAATGTGGAATGACCCGCTGGAAAGTTCATCTGGCAGAACAATTGCAAATTGGCTTAATCGAGATCAAGATAGCCATGAATTCATTGTAACTTCGCCAACCACCCCAAACCTCCCCCGATCAGGTTCATACATAGTCTTTTACCTTGTTTCTTCAAGTATGATGAACCTTCTTCCCCAAATTAATAACTTCAACTGCGTTACACATCATGCTCCGTCAGACCATCTAGCAATAGAACTGACCATCAAACCTAATTCGCCGGTAAATATACTGACGATGGCGCTACCCACCTCCACCAGGTTGACCACCCTGTATGAAGACAACCTTCCCCCCAACAGTAGAAACCTAACAAACTCAGAATTAGACCCAAATAGGCCCAAACTCCCGAAAGTCATAAAGAACAGCTAAGAAACGCTAGTGTGATGCATTCGCATCATATTTTCAAGACACTTTTAAGGATACCTCAATCCTTAGTACTCCAGCCTTCTCCTTGGAAGTAAACAGCAGTGTTAATACTTTTCTGAACGCAAATGGTTCTATACCACAAACCTTCTTCTGCGTGGATAACCCCGCAATCTATCCTGAAGAGCAAAATACTTTCACCAATCCTCTGCACCTTTTCGTCTTAACCAAGACAATAAACTCCAAAAAATCAAGTGGTCCCGACAAAATTTCAAATGCAATTATTAAAAACCTCCCACCAAAAGCTCTCGGCTTCCTATCAACAGTCTTCAATAATTGCATCAATAATTGCTACTTCCCAGAAAAATGGAAAATTTCACGCATTTTCCCAATCCCCAAAAAGACTTCATCAAAAGACATCAGGGAGTTCAGGCCTATCTCCTTAATTTCAAACTTAGGAAAGCTATTTGAGAAAGTCATCAAGCAACAGGTTATAAACACCTGCGAAGAAAAAAATATCCACCAAGACTCCCAGTTTGGTTTTAAACCACAGCACTCCACCATCTATCCACTAATAAAGCTTCACACGGATGCAACCAGAGCCTTAAATAGGAGCGAATATATCGTAGTCTGCTTCCTTGACGTCGAAAAAGCATTCGAATCAGTATGGACAGCAGGGCTTGTTTTCAAATTAAATCAGTTCGGTTTCCCCCCACACCTCAATTTGTTAATCCACAGTTTCCTAACTTCTAGGAAATTCTATGTGGAACTCGATGAACATAAATCACCACTCAAGGCAATAGAAGCTGGTGTCCCTCAAGACTCCATATTAGGCCCAATCCTCTTCAATCTCTACATTTCCGACCAACCTCCAAACGAAAACGGGACAACACTCTTATACGCTGATGACTCCTTCACGTATGCCCAATCTCGCTGCCCAAATTTGGCTATAAATAAAGTCAACCTTCACCTTAACAAATTAGACTCGTACTACAGAAAGTGGGGGATCAAAATTAATGTCCAAAAACCGGAACTGATTTGCATTCGGAAACCTGGCATTGGGCGAAACCGCCAAGCTACAAATCCTAAGACTATTGAAGCCATCTACAACAAGGGAAAAATAAAACCTACACAAAGTGCTAAATACCTGGGCATCAAATTTCATGAACTGTTAAGATTCAATGATCATGCAAAAGCGACCATTAGTAAAGCCAATTTCGCATATAGCTTACTTAGTGCAATAATAAACTTCAAGGACGGCGTCTCTACTCAGACAAAACTTCTGTTGTACAAACAACTCATAAGACCTGTTATTACTTACTGCTTCCCTATATGGCATACTATTTCTCCCACCTATATGGAAAGACTCTGCAAGCTTGAAAGAAAGATTCTTAGAGCTTGCACGGGATTCCATAGACGAGCCAATGGAAAATTCTTTCCCAACAGAGTAGTCTATGAGGCAGCCAACATCACTGCAATCAAGGAGTACTTATTGGGAACTGACATGCTGGTGTGCGCTTCGTTCGTTGAGAATTTAGAAAGTGATACGTCGAAATATAAGAATTAATAGTGCTGTACCTTATAAAAATTTGTCCGAAAAACAGAAATTTGATATGTAAAATTGATAAATAGTGATCGATGTGAAACATAACCCTAATGATCTCGAAACTTCTTTATTCTCTTTCCTTAAGTCGCAAATTTAAAGTTATAAATCCGTTCAGCCAATTACTGAGTTTAACTAAATCCAGTGCAATAAATTGTTGACTATATCTGATGCAGCAAATTTATATAAATATAATAACATCAATTCAATATATGTTTGGTGCCGACCACATGTTTATTGTGAACTATAAATCATTCTCAAATTCGTGTTTAAAGTATAGTACTGAGAAATTAAAAAGAGATATGTTGAAATATAAGAATCAATAGTGAAATTGTTGACTATATCTGATGCAATATAAAAACTTGATAAGTAAAACTGGATAAGTATGATCAAAGTAAAACATAACCTTAAAATATTCTAATGCTTTTTCTCTAGAATTGAATAAAATAAAATTGAATAAATTGACCTAAAGATAAAGATATAATTCTGATGTGACTATTGTTACGTCTGCTTATGCAGTAATTGCGTTTGCTTAAATGCTGTGCAAAATTGTAGACCAAATTGATGCAGTAATTCTATCGATATATATATATATAAATAATTAAATATCTGTTTGGTGTGGATCTCACCTTTATTTGTGAATACTAAATTTCTTAAATAGCGAGACAAATATTGTGATCAAAGTGAAACATAATTCCCAAATTCTTAAACGAAATTTAACGAGTTAACATTGATCTAGCAATTCAAAATGAATTGCTATGAGTGCAAGAAACCGATCCGAAAAGACACTATTTGGGTCTGTGGGGGTCTGTGTAACAAAATATTTTGCAATAAATGTATTAAATTTAATGATTATGAGCAAAACCTTGTATTAACTAGTCCCAATATTTCATTTGTGTGTACAAGCTGCAAACAATGCAATACAATTGAAATAAAAACAAAATTCGAGGAAATACTGACCACTCTCAACAATTTAAGCAAGAACCAAGATAAGCAAATGAACCTAATACAGGAAACGTCAATGACACTCAAGATAAAATTAAAGCTATTTCATATAGCGGAGTTGCGAAATTGTACACTTCAAATGATAAACTAAAAGAGGGGGATAAGAAAGTCTCACCGCAGGGAATTGTGATCAAACCCAAAAAGGATCAAGGTACAGAAAAAGCAGCTAAGGAAACAATCAAACTAAATAAAATCAAAGTTCCGATAACACAGTTAAAACATATATCTAATGGCGGAATACTGATTAAATCAAATACTAGCAAAAACACTCAAATACTAATGCAGGAGGCCAATAACCTTGGAAACGGCTACGAAGTCTAATTAACAAAACCGCAACTCCCGCGTCTGAAAATATCAAATCTCGAAAAAAATTACTCGAATACAGAATTACTGAGTGAGCTACGTGACCTTAACCATTTTATAAATGACCAAGACCAAATTAATATCGTCCATAGCACAAAAAGTAAATATAATAACAAATGGACAATTTTCCTTGAAGTAGCCGGCCACACATATTATAAAATGGTTGAGAGGTATATAAATATTGACTGGAATAGTCACTTTGTTAAAGAGGATGTCTTCATTAGAAGATGTTTTAAGTGCCTGCAATATAATCACGACTCGAAAAATTGTGAAAATGATAATAGGTGTGGTAACTGCGCTGGCCAACACAAAACTGCTGACTGTAATTCTAGCCCAACGTGCCCAGAATACGTGAGAAGAGAATGGAAAAGAAGCAAAAAATAGACTATACCTTCGAAACCATATAAAATGAATGCTAATAGTAAAAAATTGAATATTTTATGCCTAAATATCCGCAGCTTGAGGAATAAATTGCATGAAGTGGAAGCTATGGTCAAAATATACACAGATATACATATAATAATGCTAAACGAGACATGGCTATATTCAAATGAAACTGCGTACTATAGTATTCCTGGATATGAGGCTATTTTCAATTGCAGGAATAGTAATAGAGGTGGTGGTTCAGTAATCTATTTCAGAAATGATATAATATTCAGAGTAATCAAAAATGAATCTAACTACAATACTATACTTGCGGAAATAACATGGGAAAATAACAAAAAAATCAAAATACTAACAATGTATAGGTCACCTAATGAAAATGCTGTGGATTTCGTCGAGCTACTTGAAAGCATAATAAGCGATAATAAAAACCTGATATTTATGGGTGATACAAATATAGATTTGCTGGTTTCAAATAATATATCTAAACAGTATATGGACAGCTTAAGATCATTGGGATTTAGTATTGTAAATAAGATACTCCCAGTGAACGCTACTAGGATTACGGAACAGGCCAGCACTATAATTGATCATGGAGTCACTGACTTACAATCGAACCATGAGGTAACACTGAATATGCACCACGCTTCATACACTGATCATGTACTGTTAATTATGACAGTGAGCGGTATCACGATTAAGAAGAAACGTATGATAACAAAATTAATACGGAAAACAAATAACATTGGATTCAAATCTATGGTGGAGCAAAAGTTAAGCACTGAACCGGATCTTAGCATAGAGAGACTCATCGGAATTATAAAGGAGTCAAAGGAAGCTAACACCAAATATAAAAACGTTCGAACCAGAAGTAATGAATGGATGAATGGCGCTATACTCTGTGCAATGCGTGACAGACGTGATGCTTATACCACCATGCTGCATAATCCTGGCAACACGAGATTAAGAGACCATTATAAGAGGATTAAAAATCAGGTAACAAAATTGATAAGACAAACGAAAGAAGAATATATTAATGGAAGATTAAGAGAAGCTGGAAGGAACCCGCGAAAGTTTTGGAAGGTAATAAATAACGATATACTGAATAGGGATGGAGGAATCAGGGAAAACTATATTCGAGAAGTGAGGAACAATGGAGTAACATACAGTAATTTTGACATAGCCAGTCATATGAATAAATACTTCAATGAAATTGGATCTAACTTAAACAACCAAATTCCAAATAATCCATATGTGCGTAATGAATACAACGATAAAAGCATGTTCCTGCAACCCACGGACACAGCTGAAGTACAGTATATCATCAAGAATTTAAAAAAGGACTCTGCCCCTGGCATCGATGGCATCACGGTAAAGGACGTAAATATCCTTGTAGAAGTGATAAGTGAACCTTTGTCTACACTCATCAATGCAGCGTTCCTGAAAGGTGAATACCCGGATTGTTTAAAAGAAACTATGGTTATCCCGATACATAAAGGAGGTGATGCATTAGACCCAGGCAACTATCGCCCGATCTCAATCTTAAGCACAATAGGGAAAATCTACGAGAAATCATTAGAGACAAGAATAAAAAAATTTATCTCTGCCAGTGGGGGATTTGATAAAAATCAATACGGTTTTCAAGAAAAATGTGGTACAGATTCGGCCATAACTGAGTCAATGCACTTGATAAATGAATACCTAGATATGGGTATGTATGTAGGGGTTGTGTTTATTGATTTACGAAAGGCCTTTGATACAGTTGACCATAAGATACTGCTAGAAATCTTGGCTGAACTAGGACTACGAGGTAAATCTAATGTCCTCATTAAAGACTATTTATCACGCAGAACGGTCAGAACCAAAATAAGTGGAACACTCAGCTCTCCCTTAACTTTTTGCACGGGCGTACCTCAGGGATCAATAATTGGACCAACATTATACCTGCTGTATATCACAAACATATCATCCGCTGGTCTCATGGGAAAGTACCATATATGTATTTGCGGATGACACAAATCTGATCTATTATGCAGCAAATGAGCAAGAGTTAGTAAACAAATTTCAACATGATATGGTAAATCTTACAAATTGGACAAATGGTAACAAACTCTCTCTCAATGAGGATAAAACCAAATACATGGTGCTGAAACAAAGGAACAAGGAGGAGATCTATCCCATATTAACTATTAACTCCAAACAAATCGAAAGGGTTAGCGAGGTGAAATACCTCGGTATAAATATTGATGAGAAACTCAACTGTAGCAGGCACGTCGACGAAATAGCTTCGAAAATCAACCCAATTTTAGGTGTCTTGAGAAGAGGCGCTAGATTGAGTAGTGACACAGCTCTTGCCATTTACAACGCACATATTGCGTCGCACATTAGATATGGATTACTAGCGTGGAGCCAATGCATTCAATCCGAAAAAATTAGAGTGAAGAGATTGATAAATAGAGCCTTAAAAATTCTTTCCCGAATGCCTTGGAGAACTCCTACGACGGAATTACACGCATATACAAAAACCTTAAGCATTAATCAAATGATATATCTTGAAAAGGCTAAATTTATTTATAAAATTGTACGTGGACTCATTAAATCAAATATACGAGTAGACTATACATAACCATCGGACGAGGAATGGAGAAAATCTAAGATTGGTACGGCCAAAAACAAACAGAATTAGAAAAGGGCTTATATACACGGCGAGCAAAATCTATAACGAGCTTCCCGATGTTATAAAGGTAAGCTCTAGTTTTAATATATTCAGCTCTAAGCTCAGAAGCCTAGTCAGCGATTTACCCATTGACTGTGAGACTGATTGAAAGTGCCTCGCTATAATGTGTAATATGCAATTTTAATAAACATTATTCGTAAAGCGCACACTAATGTTGTAACATGGAACCTTCTAGAAAATATAATGACAACATTTTCGTTGATCTGATATCCTAACATATAAATAAGTAAAAAAGTACTCTTCTCTAATACCAGCTAGATGCTGTCTGAGAAGAGGTACAAGCTAAATATTAGCAAATCTGATGAGTCATGCTAGAATTAGAGTGATAGAGAGAGTGATGGTTGGAGGAAAAAAAAAATGGCGAACAAGCAAGTCCAAAAAATACCAAACCACCCAAACGCAACATGCCGGACCTTCTCATACCGGAAAACTTTAACTACCTCTCACCCTTGCTCTTAACAAAGCCCGAGGTTAGAAACATCTACCAGCTAGATGAGGGTAGAATAAGTTTCTACGACCATAAAGGTGATTACTATCGCGGGTAATCACATTTCAGCCACGTTTACTCAGAGAGTGTCTCTGAAGAAAACCAATGCCTTAGAAACCATTGATTCCTAAACACTCCCAAGAATCCACATCCTATCCTCTCATATCTCTTTCCCCCGCCCTCCTATAAACAACTAACTCCAAAAGGAGAACGACTGATAAGGCGCATCAGCTGTAATTCAAAAGAAGTCAATAAAACGGAAAGTTTGAAACTCACAAAGGACACCTGTCAACTAGAGGAAAAAAGACGACATCAAACAGAACTGAGGGCTACAGATGGGCCCCAACAAACAAATGAGGGCAAATAGAGAAAACATCGAGGGAAACTACGACAAAGCAAATAAAAATTCGATGCAAAACACACTTGACTTGACTTGATCTCGATCTCTTTTTGCACTTAGCATCGCTTGAGGTAGGTTGGCTAGATAGGAACTAACATTTTATATCGGGTCTCAACTGATATAAAAAATTTGATTAACAAATACTTTAAGCCGGGTGTTGACTGACTTAAGGAATATTATTTCGAGCATTGACTGAAATAATAATTTACTAACATACGCTTCATTTCGGGAGTTGACTGAAATAAAGAATCTTACTTCTAGTCCTGACTGAAGTTAAGATAGCACTTTAAGCCGGGTGTTGACTGACTTAAGGAGTATTATTTCAGGAGTTGACTGAAATAATAATTTACTAATACACGCTATATTTCAGGGATTGACTGAAATAAAGAATCATACATCGGGTCTTGACTGAAGTTAAGATAAGACTTTAAGCCGGGTCTTGACTGATTTAAATCATCTTATATCGGGTCTTGACTGAGATAACACCTTACTAATATTAACACTTTATTCTTGGTCTTGACGGGAATAAAGAATTGTTATAATCAAAGATTAAAAGAAGGGTCTTAACATTAGCTTAAAGCCAATTTCTCAAAAGTCAAGTATTAGATCGGTGAGTACCAGCCACTTGTACATATCTATCAAACATCATAATTTACTTCATTCTATATTTCTTTTACATATAGTATATATATATATACTTATATCATTGTCTTGACATTCTCTTATATTGCAACTTTCTGCCAATAAGTGTGTTTTTCAGTGTGATACAAAAATCTCTGACCCTAAACATATATATTGAGTTTCATCCCGTATATCGTATATTCTAAATCTGTGTCAATAAGTGTGTTTTCTAGTGTGTGTTGATCTCTGATCTAATAACTTATATACATAATCTGATCTTAGTATAATTAGTCGGAAAATACTAAAAAATAAGTGTGACGATTTTTTGAAAGTTAAAAGGAAGTGAATAGTGTTTGTTTTGATAAGAGAGTCCTCGACCACTGATCACGAAATTCATCGATTTTAGGATAGATACTCTGAGCATTTATGTATCAAAACCTTAATCCTTGCGCTTGCTTGCACATAACATCCAATAAAATTCTGGAATTGAACAGTCCACCAGACATCTGAGAGGTGGAATCATTCAATCAGAAATAGCTCTAAGAGTATAAAATTTACTCTTAACGAACGTATTTTTTCAAATTGTTAAAAACTGAAATTAATTTTATTTACTGTTATTTATTTTAATACGTAATAAATAATAGTGAAACGGAATTGAAACTATTTTTTTATTTTACTCCAATAAGTTTACTACTTACGGTTTCACAGTCAGCGATGGTTTAATAAATATTTCGGTTCTCAGTCAAGGCTTAAGTCACATCACTGGTTTAAGGCAATATTATCTTAATCTCGCCATCTCAAAGGCTTAAGCCTCAGATATTGCTGTGAAACACATGCAGATTATTGCTAAATACATATTTCGCCTACATATTATAATTTTCTTTATTAAACGAAAGTACATATTTCAAAAGTTATACTTTAAAAAAATTAAATTTAAATTTTCCAAGCGAAAAATAGTTATCTAGTTGGGAGTTTTGAGTACTGTTGGCAGTAGTGTCAGCATTACATTTGACGTTTTAGGAAGAAACCAAATTGTTTAAACCAAAAATGAATTATTTATCTGATGCAGAGGATATAAGCGACAAAGAAATGTGACTCGTGAAAAAATTATAAGAAGGCACCCGCAACATTTTGTGAAATGGGATGACGTTGATTTTTATTCTCGGTTTCGACTGTCGAAACATTCGGCTATGATGATTTTGAATCTGATATACTCGCTCGACTGACTGGTAAAACAAACAATTTAAGCAAACGAGTGATAACAATATTTTATTTTGATGTCTTCTTCTTCATCGGGATTTACAATGTCAATTTTCCTATAAAAATTCACAATTACCGCAGTGCTGACAACTTAACATTTTCCATCTGCGGTTTAACTAAGCCTCTGCTTATTGAGTACTGTGAAACCGAGTAGAATTAAGCTCTAAGTTTAAGCCACCCCCGCGGCTTAGCCAAGCTCTGGATTAAGCCTGGACTGTGAAACCGGCCATAAGTAAGTATATTCGACAAAAGCTAAAGCTTTTGTTACTTACATCATATTGAGTTGAACCTTGAAGGTAAAATGGATTGTTCAAAATATTTTTTTAAAGATAATTAGATAAAAACAACTTTTAATAAAATAACTAAAATGGTACCACTTCATAAACAGATGATGGGGTGCAGTTGCTATGCTGAGTTATTATTGCTTAGCTGTTATTGTTACTATGCCAATTATTGTTGCCATACGCACTTGAATACTATTCTTTGGTGTCGTGTATACAGGGTGTCCCGTAAGTCGACGTCAAGCCGGAATTGGGTGATAGACCAAATCATAAAAGTTACCAGAAAAATATAAAAAAAAATTCTAAGTCATATATTTTTCAAATTATAGACACTTCTCTTGTTTTCGAGAAAATGTACACTCTGTGATGGTGTTTTATCTCCTTTTGCTACAAATCTTTACTCTTTTTCAATTTTATTTTTCTTATGTAATCCTGAATAGCGCTTATGTAACCTGTTGCTTTTAATTCTAAGCCTACTGTTCCAGCTTGGAAGAAAATGTCACATTTTGCCGAACCAAGAATAGAAAATTAATATTTCACCCAACTTTAACTGACTGTAATGAAAAAAAATGTACTACGCTAGTTTGGCAAGTAACTTTAAAAGTTGACGCACTTAATAAGGATTCTAAAATGGTATAACTCTAGCTACATTATTTCTTAGATTACGGAAAAAAAAATTTTCTTCAAGAAACCCAGTTTCGAAAAATTTCTTTTCACCTACTAAAAATGATTCTAGTGTACCCAAAGCTTGCCGTAAGACCGTAACTTTCAGATTTTAGTTTGAGTGAGACGTAGAGTCATTACATGAAGTGTGAGTGAGCAAGATAGTGACGCTCGCTCGTCAAATCATTGAGTTTTTACAAATGTGTATCGTCTACTCTCCACAGAGGGCCGACTTCCAAACCAAGTACATGGTGAAGAAAGAGTTCCTTACCTTACGAGGACGTAAGACTTCAAGCAGTTGAAGAAGACCCAAGTACTTTGGTCCGTGCAATCCAGAAAAGCACAGGAGTGCCTAAAAGTATAGCTCACCGAATTTTACAAAAACATGGGCTCCAGAATTACGGAAGCAGTTGAATTTGTCATCAATGGAAGATTTGCCCGTCTGATAACCCGATCCTTTTTAAGAAGATGTCGAACTTGTATTGCAGCTGAAGGAAGACAGTTTGAACATCTTTTGTAAATATTAAATCTTAGCATCCAAATAATTGGTGTTTAATTTTAAACTTAAGGAAAATTTGTCCTAAATTTAACAAAAAGCTAGGATCTCTAACTTGAAAGCGTCACTATCTGTCTCACTCACTCTTCATGTAATGACTCTCTGTCTCAGTCAAACTACGGTCTTACGGCAAGCTTTGGGTACACTAGAATCATTTTTAGTAGGTGAAATGAAATTTTTCGTAACTGGGTTTCTTGAAGAAAAATTGTTTTTTTTCCGTAATCTAAGAAATATTGTAGCAAGTGTTATACCATTTTAGAATCCTTATTAAATGCGTCAACTTTTAAGGTTACTTGCCAAACTGGCGTAGTACATTTCTTTTTCATTACAGTCAGTTAAAGTTGAGTGAAATATTAATTTTCTTGGTTCGGCAAAATGTGACATTTTCTTCCAAGCTGGAACAGTAGTCTAAGAATTTAAAGCAGCAGGTTACATAAGCACTATTTGGGATTACATAAGAAAAATCAAATTGAAAAAACGTAAAGATTTGTAGGAACAGGAGCTAAAAAACCATCACAAGGTGTACATTTTCTCGAAAACAAAAGAAATGTCTATAATTTGAAAAATACATGACTTAGAATTTTTTTTTATATTTTTCTGGTAACTTTTATGATTTAGTCTATCACCCAATTCCGGCTTGACGTCGACTTACGGGACACCCTGTATAAACCAGAATCTGACTTGACTCGATCTCTTTTTCAGTTTGGCCGTGCAATGATCAAGTAGTAATCTATTCCTAGTGTTATTTCCCAGTGTTCTCATTTTTATGAACAAATCAAACATTTTATTTAATTAACGATTAAAATAAATATTCTTATTCTGGATCTCGACTGTAATAAGAATTTAATACTAATCAGATAAATACTTTATTTCGGTTAAAGGATTAAAAATAAAAATATTTAATCTGGGTATCGACTGGATTAAGGATCTTATTTTTGATAGCAACTAAAATAACGATTCTTACTGTGGGTATCGACTGCAGTAAAAATAAATTACTAATACAAAATTCTTCAATGTAGGTCTCGACTGTAATAAAGATTTTTATTGCGGGTCTCGACTGTAATAAGAAATTACTAACGAAAACACTTTATTGTTCATATCGACTGTAATAAAGATTCTTATTACGGGTATCGACTGTAATAAGAAAATTACTAATACAAAACACTTTATTGCGGGTCTCAACTGTAATAAAGAATCTTATTGCGGGTCTCGACTGTAATAAGAAATTTACTAATACAAACCCAAAGTATATAGAATACAAGTATATCGTGAAATGTATAGGAAAGCACGGTAGACTACTCTCTCTTCTCTCTCTGTCATTCCTATAAAATGTATTTACATTAGTCACAGAATTACGTCACAGCCTATCAGCTGCAATTTGTCAAAATTTTAATGGGAATACCTTGATACAAACCACTTTATTGCGAGTATCGACTGTAATAAAGATTGTTGTTGCGGGTCTCGACTGTAATAAGAAAATTACTAATATATAACTTTATTGTGGGTATCGACTGCAATAAAGGTTCTTTCTGTGAGTATCGACTGCAGTCAGAATTACTAACCGCACTTGACTCTGGGTCTCCACCGGAATAAAAAAAATCCCAATCCTAAACCTCAATAGAAAGCCAAGTGAATCAATTACCAAACATTGATCAGGTGAGTACAAAATCAGATACAACATTTTTTCTAAAATAGTTTTACTACTAACATTATATACATTTTACATATATTAAGTCGCATAGCATTTCTTAAATTGTGAAGATTCAATTAAGTTTCTTAAGGAAGGTCTCTAAATTTTGGGACAAACCTGCTCCCTCGCTTACCGCTCGCCCGGAGCAATTTTTATTATAGTATTGTATTGTATTGTATTGTATTGTATTCATATAAGCGTACTATATGTTAATTCTACACACGCCTGTACTAAACTCTCCCTACAGCAGCTACAGATTCTAAAACAACCAGAATTTGACTACGCTAAATTTGGCTTATCATACTTCCTGTACTCTCTATATTCAATTTCGATGCACTTCTGTAAAACAGCAGGTTTGCACTGAACTTCCCTACTTTGCACTGGATTTTTTCTCGGTGTTATAAATGTATATACAATACAATACAAAACAATACAAAAATGCTTAATTGAAAGACCTTGTCCAAAGCCACATCCTTAAACGTTAGATACACAGATCGACAGTGCCCTACAAACATCATGATTGTAAGACCATGTGTTAGAAAATCGTTATCTCTGGTTTAACTTCGAACTCGATGTAAAACGGAAACAGACTACCAACGTAGTGAAAGGAACACGATTCTCGACTTATCTACCCAAGATTCTCTCTTGATAGCGAATTGCTTTAGATTCTAAAGGCCGCTACACACACTCAAGCAAATCTTGCGACTTGTACATGGCCCAGTCGTTTGATTTACATGAACGTGTGTAGCGAATGTCGGAGCTTGAGTTGAGAGAACATGACTGAAATCGGCCGAAACTATTGCGTACAAGCAAAACTTGTGGGTACTATGGAATTGAACTAGACAAAATTAGATACATATTTACTTTTGCCTCCACTCGGAACGAATTTTGTTCAAACTTTAATTCATTCCTATAGCAAAGTCGTCAGGTTTGCTTGTACACAATAGTTTCGTCAGATTTCATTCATGGCAGACTACAGTTCCAACTCAAGCTCCAACTTGAGCTACACACGCTCATGCAAATCATACGACTGGACCATCCATGAAGCGTGAATTACAGTTACAACTGATCTGTCGACTGCGACTTGATTTTAAGTCGAAGTCGACGCTGAGGTGAAATTTGTAATTATGTAAATTAAAGCTTCAACTGCTTGAACAAACCAGAAGTCCCGACTTCTGTGATTGAACTGAAGTTGGTTGCAGCCAACACCAATTTTGTTTCAGTCGAAGTCGAAGTTGTAATTGTATCTTTCCCATTTGGGCAAAGTCGTAGTCGACTGATCAGTCGTAATTTATTCAGGCCTGACTCAACAAGTTAAGAAGCAGGCGAGATTTCCGAGTGTTTTACATTTAAAATGCACACGGCAAGAAAAGGAAGAAAGAAAGAAAAAAATCAAACTCTGCAAAACTTTTATGTACAAAGATAAAAAATGTGAAAGCAAGAAGAATGGCAAGAATGACAAATGAATCATTTTCGTAAATAAATGAGAAGGGGGAAGTTTCAGGTTTTACTCTCCTAAAATGTTCCCGCGCTTTTGTGAAAACCGGTTTTTATGAAATATTGACAGAGTTTGATCACATGTTGTTGCTGTAATGGACACATGTGTTATGGAAGTATGAAGATTGGTTAGGACGTTAAGTCCAAACTGCCAGCATGAGCTGACAGATCACTCGATGACAGCGATATCACAGGGCGGCACGCTAGCACCTCGGCTAAGGGTGGCGGAGAGTGTGGGGGAGTTCTCAAAATACCTGCTGCTTGTCATCATCCATAAACAAAAAAAAATCTCGTGCCTTCTTTCAAAATGAGCCAGCATACACTCGGTCCTGAAGGGACCTTTACGTCACTTACCTAATTCCTGTTGAAGGCGCAGATGGCATGCCTTCCTGCCAAGCCCCATCCTCCCATCGACTTTGGGCGGCACTATTTGCAAAGTCCCTTTTGTTGACCTGTGGAATAGATTAAAGCGGACCTAGAGGACCCTTATGCTACAGGAGAGGGCTCCAGGATGAGAAGGAAAAATTAAAACTTTACCGCCACATTACGTTATAATTTGAAACTTTATTTCTTTTCCGTCAACAAACAGCAAAAATTTTATTTCGATTGTCATTAGTTACCGAGATCGAAATTGCGTTCTTCTCTCGACATACATTTTAAAAAAAAATCTCACTTAAACAATTCAAAATGATACCACGATTATCCCAAAATTAATTAACTCACTTTAAGGTGACATTCTCTCCGCGAAAAAAACAAAAGATTTTAATTAAGTGAGGCAAGTGAAGTTGCCCTTATGTTTTCTTCTCGATTCCTACATGATACAAATAAGACTTCCTCTTAAATACTGCAACGTATCTTTAAAGAGGATAATAATAGTGATAAAGACCCGAAAAGCTAGAATAGGACAATAAAGAAGTCAAATGGAATCTCTAAATCGGTACTGCTGCTTTATGTTTTCTTTCTTAAGTATGCAGCTTTTACATTCACTTCTATCTCACCTCATTTTTTTTTTTTTTTTTGAATATTTTTAGAAAATGCTTAACAATAGTTCAAGGAAAAACTTACTTAAGACTCCGCAGGGGTTCATGAGCTCACGACCTTATGTCACTACGGCGTCCTCACAACTATATTCATGATAACCACTATAACTTGATCGTATGGTTTCAAAAGAACACTTGAAAATGAACCCAGTTTTCGTACCAGGTCATAGCTATAAAAATGTATTTAGAGACCTTTACCTTCTTGTATACGTATGTGTAAGGAAATATTCAAAAGAATTTACCTTTCAATAACTTCAATGTAGATATTAAATTTACGAATCAATAACCTCAAAGTAAGTATTAACTTCGCAACAGAATCTTAAGGTAATTATTAAATGCATGAATCAAAATCTTAAAATTAAATATTAAATTTACGAATCAATAACCTCAAAGTAAGTATTAACTTGGCGACAGAATCTTAAGGTAATTATTAAATGCATGAATCAAAATCTTAAAATTAAATATTAAATTTACGAATCAATAACCTCAAAGTAAGTATTAACTTCGCGACAGAATCTTAAGGTAATTATTAAATGCATGAATCAAAATCTTAAAACTAAATATTAAGTTCACGGATCAAAATGTTCTCAGCATTGACTATTTGACTAAAATTTACTTCCCTCTAACCTGCTGTTTTGTCGATCTTGTTGAGCGTAGGGCAGAAGATTTCTCTCCTGTAAGAAATTTCCTTGGCAAATCCATCCAAGTTGGGTAGGTGTCACACAACAGCACTCAAGGATCAGAAGGCGTTGGGGTCTTATAATTCTTCCCCTTTTCCAATTATCCTTTATAATGTGGTTTCGTCTTTTCAGCGTATACCGCAGACGGATCAAAAACGTAAGAGCTCGAGGTGTGATGCGTAAAGTTATCTTTAATTCTCAAAGGTGACCTTCACTACTTTCCCTTTTTGTCAGAGAATTAGAGGATACTATACAGTATTCTTCGTCTTCTGAAATGTTCCAATAAGACCAAGAACAAAAAAAACGTTCGGGTACTAACCTTTTGTGATTATCTCAAGTGTTTTGACAAATATTGCTCTGGTAAAAATTCTCCTTCTAACCTATCCACGTCTCCTTAGCTAAAATTTTTGCTGTTTTGCACTGCGAATTATCTTCGTGTCTTATTTATCCAACTCGGACCGATTTTTTTAGATTTTGTTCAAAATAAAACTAGACCTTTGTTGCTTGATCAGCCACACTTCACAGTACGGAGTCAAAAAAACACCGGAAAAAAAACTCTTCTTCTTCCCTTTCCGTTCAGCATGCAACTCTCAGCTCGAGGAAGCATTGCTCTCGGTTGGGGTGCGTTCACACTTTCCGCTATGGACAGCCGACATACACGCTGCAGTACGTGTAGCATATTGCTATATGCAATACGCTACGACCATAACAATACAGAGTGGTCTACACCACCTGTGGCTCAGACGACGCTGAAAAATGGTCGACTGAGCTAGCTGATCTTACACATAGGCCTCATCACTGCGGGCGCTCAATGTGTGTCACGACCCACGACCCAATGCTTTCCTCATCCTCAGACTCTATTTCCGATAACGCGTCGAGGACACACCCCCGAAGTCTCGTCAGTCTTTGTTCAGACTTCGACATCCTTCTCCGTGTGGGAAGCCAAAGCCGCATCGACAAGCTGGTAACCCAAAAAATCCAGCCGATCGATGCCGCTGTGGCTCTCCTCACCGAGATGCTAAGGAAGCCCCGCGATCAGCAACCTAAAGAACTGATTGCTAAGCTTTCCCGGCGCAACATCTCACCTTGATCTCCGACTGGCGATTGTTCCATGGTGTGTCTCCCAGGCGTCGTCGAAGTAGTGACATGCTGACAGCCTTAGACAGGAATAGATTCCAACAGGTATATCACCCACCATTGGCGGAGCAATAGGAGGGCTTCGCGATATCCTATAGTTTACCAGTGAAGCTGGCTGGATGCCTTCTTAGGGCTACCAGGAATAGATGTGATAATAGATAGATGACACTTTGAGACTGGATATTACTGCCTGATGTCTTTGGCGTGATAGACTCCTAACAGTTTTCCCCGCAGATCTTCAAGCTCGTACAGGGAGGTTCCTTTCTTGATTTTAACCCGACATTTGACAAATTTCCGTCCCAATTTAGCACTGGTCTGCTGTTGGAAATTGCTCTGGGCAAAATTTCGTCTAAATACCTCTTGATCCACTTTGAAATCGACAGGCTTCGCCCTGAGATTGTAGACTTGTGAACCCTGTTCGAATGCGTGTTGTAAGTTTTCCTGCACTCTCGCACGGATCAATCTCATTTTATCCTCAGCATCTACTCTCAATGGCTCATTAAGAGTTCCAAGGCTCCTCAAGATGGTGTAGGAGCTGCCATGTTCAATCATTTGTTGACCGAAGAGTTTCGATAGGGAGAGAAACCAGTAGCTTGATGGAAAGAGCTCCTGAGGGAACTAGCTACATGACTTAGTTTCTCATCCCATCTCGTGTGTTCCTTCTTAATATATGCTCTAATCCCCGACAATAGAGACCTATTTACTCGCTCTGAGGCGTTTGCTTGCGGCGAGTAAACTGCCGTTCGCAAGTGCTTCACCCCATACTTATCCAGTAATCTGGTGAACTGAGTCGAGCAAAACTGGACTCCATTGTCAGAGACGATCACTTCAGGGGCTCCGAACACGTGGAACACTTCGGTCTCAATGAATTGGCACACATTGAGTGTGGACGCTTTTCTCATAGATTTGAGAATGGGGAATTATGAACAGTGGTCAAGAACGTTTCCTTTAACTGACCTGGGATATGGACCTAAGAAATCAATGTACAGCTTTTGCCATGGTCGTTCTGTCACAGATTGAACTCTCATAGGTGGTCGCAAAATAGTATTAGGAGCTTTCGTTTCTTTACACACGTCACAGGCGCCTACGTAATTTCTGACATCAACTGTCATTCGTGGCCAGTACAGATGTCTTCGCAAACGTTCCAGTGTTTTCCCTATGCCTCCGTGTGAAGCTAGTGGCGCATCATGAGCCCTTAAAATGACGTCGTTGACAAGCCCTCGTGGAATCCAAAGCTTCCAAGCTTCTTCCTCCTGAATCTGATCGCCTGTTCTGGGAACAGTCCGGATATAAACGAAATCATCCCTGACGCAAAGATCTGGTAGTTTGCCAGAAGTCGTTTTAACCTTATGCCTCAGTTCCTCATATTCCAACGAGTTGAAATATGGCGAACTAAGGTCAACTTCCGGGCCACGATCTTCGTTTGTATTCAGGCTGTCACAATAAATGCGTGACAGCGCATCAGGGACGACGTTCAGGCTTCCTTTTCTGTGCTCAATAGTGAAGTCGAAGCCCTGAAGCTTCAGACTCCACCGTGCAAGTCTACCGCTGAGGTCCTTTTGAGACATCAGCCATTTCAAGCTCGCATGATCAGTCACTATCTTAAACTGCATAAGTTCTATGAAGGCCCGGAACTTCTGTACGCTCAAGATTGCAGCTAAGCATTCTTGCTCTGTGACGGTGTAATTTCTTTGTGCTGAGTTCAACTTTTTCGAGACGTAGGCTATTGGCTTCTCGTGGCCATCGTCATCTAGTTGAAACAGCACGCCTCTAATACCTTGTTGGCTCGTATCGCACTGGATAACGAACGATTTGGTGAAGTCTGGACTCACTAGCAACGGAGCAGAAGTAAGTTTCTTCTTTAAAAGATCAAGAGACATCTGGGCTTCAGGTGTCCATTTGAACTGACTCGGGTTTTTCAAAGTGTCTGTAATGGAGGCAGTCAAATCAGCATAGTTCGGTATGAACCGTCTATACCATCCGGCCATACCTAGTAGGCGTCGGGCCTGCCGAACAGTTTTAGGTGACGGATAGTCAACTATGGCTGAAATTTTGTCAGGGTCAGTTCTCATACCTCCCTTTCCTACAATAAAACCCAAATATTTAGTCTCTTTGATACAAAACTTACTCTTCTCGACGTTGATAGTAAGGCCAGCTTTCCTCAAGCAATCCGCTACACGGGCTAGCAGCGTGAGGTGAGTATCGAAGTCTGAAGACAGAATTAATAAATCGTCTAAATAGACGAGAACGTTCTCACGAAGATCGAAAGGAATGTTTTTATGCATGAGGCGGCACATTGTTTGTGGAGCGTTGCATAGGCCGAATGGCATCGCCGTGTACTGATAGAGAGGATGACCAGGCACTGTAAGAGCGGTCTTCTCTCTGGAATCAGTGTCTAGTGGGATCTGCCAGAATGCGTCTTTCAGGTCCAGGCTCGTTATGTAGTTTGCCGGAGGAAGTCGACTCAGAAGTGCGTCTATCTGCGGTAGCGGATAGGCATCCTTCTTCGTAGCAGAGTTGACCGTTCTGGCGTCAAAACAAAGCCGGACCTTTCCAGGCTTCCTTACCAGAACAACTGGAGAGCTCCAAGGACTCTGGCTCTCCTCTATCACACCCACTATCGCTCCAGTTCGGCATTTATCAAACTTTGTACTGCCGGTGAAATCGGATAAAACCTCTGTTTTATCGGAGCTGCGTCATTTCTTTCAATCTTGTGAGTGACCAATGATGTTTTTCCCAGGCCTAGAGAAGCGAAAGAGGGGAAAAGCTGTTTTGTGGCTTCTAAGCGTTGCTGATCGAAACTCGAAAGTGGCAGTCGGTGTCAGAGGTAGCTATTCCACTTGAATTCACTTCTGCGACTATACCCAGGACATCTGGAGCCAACCCAAATAGACGCCAGAAGTCTATTCCCAAATATAGTGCCTGTGTGAGCCCAGGAACCACGTAAAAACGCACGTTTTGGGTCTTAGCACGGAAAGTGACGTCCAAGTTCACATGACCATGAACAGTCGTCATGGCACCATTAGCTACTTGGACCTGTGTCCGATACTTCTTCCATTCGACATCTGCTTCCGCAAGCTTCTCGAGAGCTCCCTGGCCTAGAATACTGACAGTGGCACCACTATCAAGTAATCCATTCTCAGTTCGCCCGAGCAGCTTTACTTCGGCGTACGGTCGAATGTCGTCTGGCATCGACACGGAAATCTGTGCCAGTTTTTTCCTTTCTTGTTTCATTCGTCGACAGTATTCCCGCCAACGAACAGTTGATCGTTTTCTTTTCGGTCTCATATCCCGATCCGGAAACATTATTTCAGCTAACTCCGCTACTGAGGAGAAGATTCGGTCTCTTGCTGCTTTGTATTTCTGCAGACGCGTATGATACGGCGTCAGTGGATGTAAAACTGGCTCACGCCCACTCGTCATATCAGAGCTTGGTGGCCGTTTTAAAACAGAAATGACAGGAGGCCAAATCTCCTGCTCAGTAACTTTGTCAGCTACAAGTGCTATAGGTGTCAACGGGACATCGAAGATTAAAGACTCTTCTAAGGAAGTGTCTAGCAATGTCATGGGCTCCCCAGAAGTGGAAATGGGAGCTCGAAGATCTGCGGAGAAGTCTATTAAGTTCTCCGCCTCTATCAATGACGTAATCGTACAATCAGGTGTATTTCTGATATCATCAGAGTCACTGAATGATATCGGAGGACATATCAGGGAGTTATCGTTAGTGTCTACAAATGGAGCGGACCTTCCTCCTTGTTCACAGCTTGAACTGGAGTGTTCGATGCATTGATTGCTCGTGATGTCGACGCTGGTCGGAAAGAGGTGGTGGTATTCCCGACCCGTCTGAAGTTTTTCTGTTGACATCGAATGTAATCTGGCTTGAAGGTGTTCTTCCGTCCACATCCATAACAGAACACAACTTGTCGTTCTTGTCTACAATCTTGATAACAGTGACCGGACTGGTCACAGTTCCATCATACAATAGAGTGTTTGGTCGAAATACTAGATATATCACCTAGGCTGTTGTCATTTCCTGTCGCTAATGCCAGTTCAGGGTCTAATGTCGGAAAATTACCAACTTCATGCACTCGTTGGTTCCGGTAAAGGTTCCAACTTCCGGCTGTCGCAATACGTGTCTGTGTAGCTTGGATACGCGTGACCAGCGATCTCAGCTGTCCTATCGTATCAGTAGGATGCAGACAGATTTTTTCTTGAATCTCCGGCAAGAGATTCGATTTGACAATCTCCAGAAATTCTTGGTCCGGCATAGCGTTCTGTAACTGATCGCGCAGCAACCCCAGATGGTGGTGGTACATTGCGAACAGTTCACCAGGCTTTTGTTTTCTTGACATCAGTTGAAATCTAGTTTTCAAATCATCCTTCGGCGTTCCCCATTCGGTATTCAATCCCATCTTAATGACGTCCCAAGTTGGAAATGGATTTTGACGTAGTACCGACCAATACCAGTCCTTAGCTCGTCCTGTCAGTAGCGTTAACATATTCCTGACCAATAACTCAAAATCCACTTCAAGAGCGGAGTGCGTGAGGTCAGGTTCCATCTCCTTATTGGACTGCCTGATCGTCGGTATCCTACATTAGCAGGAGCACGCATAGGTGGTGGAGGTTGAGGTAGTTGAGGTGGTATACGATTCGGTCTGGGCTGGTTTATAGGTTGGCCAAAAGGTGGACCAAAAGATTGACCAAAAGGTTGACCAAAAGGTTGACCAAAACGTGGTGATGGTCTCCTAAAAAATGGTCTTCCCCTATCAGGGAAATCATTTGACTGCCTCTGATTGCTTCTGGACGAAGGAGGTCGTGTGGAGTCTGCTGGCGGCATCGCTGCTGCTACTTGTTGTCGGATATCGTCTCCTAACTCAGACCGCAAAACATTTAAACCCTGCTGGAGACCTCGGTTTATTAGGTCTTCCATCTTTATGCTCAAGCCTGCTATCAGCGCATCCGTAGCAGCTGAGGTGTTGTGGTCTTGAGCTGTGCGCGCTGGACTCTCACGTCGAGGACTCGGGTTTACAAAAGTCCTTGAATGTAAGTCAGGCATTCCTGGAGACAACGATCGTCGATTAGAGGGTGGCAGGTCAAAGTTACGGTTTGGCAATTCAAAGGTTGGCAATGAGTCACGCCTGGCTGACTTAGCGGGCTTCACTTTCTTTGGCTTTTTTGGAAAGGCACCCGTGTAACTAGTGATGTCCTGTGGCGTGAGGCAGCATCGACAGTTAGGGCAACTGGAATGTGCGCCTACCCAAGTTTGGATACATGCATCGTGAAAGACATGTCCACTCGTGGTCATGACAGGCTTCTGTTCAGCTGACCAGCTTGTGTCTCGACAGATCGTGCATGGCTCACGTAACCTAGTCACTTCGTTCGGCCCTGGAGGCGGTGTCCTCATTGTAGCCATCGTAAGTCAAAGTTGGAAAAAGTTTTACAACCCAAAGGTGTGAAAAAGACAGTCAGAGAAATTTAAAAGAAATTCAAAAAAAATCGAAGCTAACGAACTCTTAAATTTATTATCGCGTATTATGTAGATAAGAATGAACGAGAGTGGCTAACTAAATTCCAAGTAGATAATTATTATCACTACAACCTTATTAACAACCGTTACATACCCGTAATATAAAAATCCATTGTTGGTATATAATGCGTATATATGCAGTAAGCAACGAAACGCCTTCAGATGTAGGAAAAAATTTGTACATTCCTACGAAAAACGAACTACTGAACCGATAAATAATATAAAAATTTCCTTAACTACAAAATTCAAAATATTCTCATAAATATACGGTCTTTGTCTTCTAAATAATTACCATAACCAAAAGAGGAAGCTTCTATATATCATTAAGAGACTTCCGCGCTATTTTATGCACCTACTAAAATTAAAAGTTTGCAAGTTGGTACAAGATATGTCATTCAGAAAAGCATCTTTCCAAACGTCCAAAGAAATTGCAAAAAAAAATTTTGTAAAAGCAAAACAATTAAAGCGTTTCAACAAGAAAAAAACATTCCTTCAAAAAAATCATACAGTTTCTCCCTCACTTCCCAGGAGCTCTCCCAACACAAGAGGTCAGGCCGCTCTCTCTCTTCCAAGGTCAGAAACGGACATAAGCAAGTGACGTGAGTGTGTGCATTGAAATGTCAGAGCTCTTGCAGAAATCTGGGAAGAGTAAAGTCGGAGGTGTCAAAGACTGAGAATGTTGCTAGAGATTCTTCAGCCAGGCAGTTAGCAGTATGCCAACTCCTGATCACTGAAGATCTCCAGCATCAATCCCATCCTCTAAGAACTCGTTCTCTTCTCCTCACCGAATGATCGTGTCCAGTCAGTTCGCTAGTCGGGCTGAGTCATGAGTCTGGTCAACTAATTAGCTGGAAGCCAAGAAGCTGTCTCTCACAAGAGTTCACAAAAAATTTGGTGAGACCACCTATCATTTCCTTGGCAGAAGGCCAGCGGGAAAGATCAATTCCAAAAACTTTCAACAAAATTCAACAAAATTCAACAAACTGTTCAGGCTTGAGGCTTGACCGAGGTCAAACCTAAAGCTGAACTTCAACTTTCAAAAAAAATCTTTACTTTAATCGTTGCGTTACTTTAATTCAATAAAAAAAATCGAAATCTCAAAAACTTTCAAAAAAACTTTACTTGAACGTTACAATTTACTTTACAAAAAAATTCAAATAACAAACCAATTGGACTCAAGTCTCCCTATAACTTTCACTGATTATGAGATTGAGTCAGACAATGTAGCTAACAGCCAAGTGTCCATATCTCAGGTACTCTCAGTCCTCAGCCAAAGTCATAATCAGACCACCGAAGTCCAACTGAGGTGGCCGCACGTTGGGCGCCATTTTGATATGGAAGTATGAAGAAAGAGTGATTGGTTAGGACGTTAAGTCCAAACTGCCAGCATGAGCTGACAGATCACTCGATGACAGCGATATCACAGGGCGGCACGCTAGCACCTCGGCTAAGGGTGGCGGAGAGTGTGGGGGAGTTCTCAAAATACCTGTTGCTTGTCATCATCCATAAACAAAAAAAAATCTCGCGCCTTCTTTCAAAACGAGCCAGCACACACTCGGTCCTGAAGGGACCTTTACGTCACTTACCTAATTCCTGTTGAAGGCGCAGATGGCATGCCTTCCTGCCAAGCCCCATCCTCCCATCGACTTTGGGCGGCACTATTTGCAAAGTCCCTTTTGTTGACCTGTGGAAGAGAGTAAAGCGGACCTAGACGACCCTTATGCTAGAGGAGAGGGCTCCAGGATGAGAAGGAAAAATTAAAACTTTACCGCCACATTACGTTATAATTTGAAACTTTATTTCTTCTCCGTCAACAAACAGCAAAAATTTTATTTCGATTGTCATTAGTTACCGAGATCGAAATTGCGTTCTTCTCTCGACATACATTTTAAAAAAAAAATCTCACTTAAACAATTCAAAATGATACCACGATTATCCCAAAATTAATTAACTCACTTTAAGGTGACATTCTCTCCGCGAAAAAAACAAAAGATTTTAATTACGTGAAGCAAGTGAAGTTGCCCTTATGTTTTCTTCTCGATTCCTACATGATACAAATAAGACTTCCTCTTAAATACTGCAACGTATCTTTAAAGAGGATAATAATAGTGATAAAGACCCGAAAAGCTAGAATAGGACAATAAAGAAGTCAAATGGAATCTCTAAATCGGTACTGCTGCTTTATGTTTTCTTTCTTAAGTATGCAGCTTTTACATTCACTTCTATCTCACCTCATTTCTTTTTTTCTTTTTGAATATTTTTAGAAAATGCTTAACAATAGTTCAAGGAAAAACTTACTTAAGACTCCGCAGGGGTTCATGAGCTCACGACCTTATGTCACTACGGCGTCCTCACAACTATATTCATGATAACCACTATAACTTGATCGTATGGTTTCAAAAGAACACTTGAAAATGAACCCAGTTTTCGTACCAGGTCATAGCTATAAAAATGTATTTAGAGACCTTTACCTTCTTGTATACGTATGTGTAAGGTATTCAAAAGAATTTACCTTTCAATAACTTCAATGTAGATATTAAATTTACGAATCAATAACCTCAAAGTAAGTATTAACTTCGCAACAGAATCTTAAGGTAATTATTAAATGCATGAATCAAAATCTTAAAATTAAATATTAAATTTACGAATCAATAACCTCAAAGTAAGTATTAACTTGGCGACAGAATCTTAAGGTAATTATTAAATGCATGAATCAAAATCTTAAAATTAAATATTAAATTTACGAATCAATAACCTCAAAGTAAGTATTAACTTCGCGACAGAATCTTAAGGTAATTATTAAATGCATGAATCAAAATCTTAAAACTAAATATTAAGTTCACGGATCAAAATGTTCTCAGCATTGACTATTTGACTAAAATTTACTTCCCTCTAACCTGCTGTTTTGTCGGTCTTGTTGAGCGTGGGGCAGAAAATTTCTCTTCTGTAAGAAATTTCCTTGACAAATCCATCCAAGTTGGGTAGGTGTCACACAACAGCACTCAAGGATCAGAAGGCGTTGGGGTCTTATAATTCTTCCCCTTTTCCAATTATCCTTTATAATGTGGTTTCGTCTTTTCAGCGTATACCGCAGACGGATCAAAAACGTAAGAGCTCGAGGTGTGATGCGTAAAGTTATCTTTAATTCTCAAAGGTGACCTTCACTACTTTCCCTTTTTGTCAGAGAATTAGAGGATACTATACAGTATTCTTCGTCTTCTGAAATGTTCCAATAAGACCAAGATCAAAAAAACGTTCGGGTACTAACCTTTTGTGATTATCTCAAGTGTTTTGACAAATATTGCTCTGGTAAAAATTCTCCTTCTAACCTATCCACATCTCCTTAGCTAAATTTTTTGCGGTTTTGCACTGCGAATTAACTTCGTGTCTTATTTATCCAACTCGGACCGATTTTTTTAGATTTTGTTCAAAAGAAAACTAGACCTTTGTTGCTTGATCAAGCACACTTCACAGTCCGGAGTCTCCGGAAAAAAAACTCTTCTTCTTCCCTTTCCGTTCAGCATGCAACTCTCAGCTCGAGGAAGCATTGCTCTCGGTTGGGGTGCGTTCACACTTTCCGCTATGGACAGCCGACATACACGCTGCAGTACGTGTAGCATATTGCTATATGCAATACGCTACGACCATAACACATGTTGTTGCTGTAATCGTAACATAATTGAACAGCACGTGCTTTTGTTTACATTCGTTTTGCTATGAAGAGATTAAGTTAGAAAAGTCATGCTGGATTCTCAGATATTTTCGGTAAAAATGAGAATTTTATTTGGGAGGAACTTTACATCTGCTTTCAGCATCTGGGCCAAAGCGAAATTTATCTTTTTCTTAAAAATGGAAGGTAGTGTGACCCGAAGTACATTATAATGAATAGTTTGATAGAATTTTGAGGGATTTAATAAGATTTTGTCGTTCGGGTATCTTACGTTCTCTCGATTTTTGTTTTTAACTCGTTGTCTCAGTTGCACTACAATAGAGCATAGCCAAGTTCTTTTCCCCCATTCATACAAAAGACGAAAGTATATGAAATTACTTGTTTCATTCTAAAAAACACCAGAAATTTTCCAATTTTGCTCTACAGCTTCTTAACTTGTCATTAGAAAACTTTGACCCAATCTCATGAGTTGCTTGAGCGTGTGTATCGGCCTTAAGGGTAGCCCCCGGAATATACAAGCCATGAACAAAGTCGAAAAAAGAGCAGCGGACCGGTCAGCAGGCGACATCCACAGTCTTCTTGCCTTGTCTTACTGCAGGAGTTTTTCATATAAAAATGAAAATGAATTTTAGCTAGAGTTAACGTAGCTTTGGACGTCTTTGCTGTAATTACGGATGAATTGGATTTCTTCTCGTGGTCGTATTTTCAATATCATTGTTAATTTTTTTTCTTATTGTATATACATTATGCATATTATTTTTATATTTTTAATATTTCTAAATAATTTTAACTATCTGTTTTTAGAAATATTATGAACGGGTGTTGTATTTCTGTAAAAAAATTACAAAATTCTTCTTCTTTGTTATGGAACTATGTTGAGTGAATGACTTGGACGTGAAGTCCCGACTGCCTGCATGAGCTGACAGATCACTCGGTGGACAGCGTTGACTGCAGGGCGGCACGCTAGCTCGCCTCGGCTATAGGCGGAGAGTGTGGGGAGGTTCCAAGAAAACCTGCCGCTGCCGCCTGCCACAAACAAAAAAATTCGTGCCTACTTACAAAAAACAAACAAACGCCGGCACACATTCGGTCCTGAAGGGACCCTTACGTCACCCACCTACATCCACATTGATTGCGCAGATGGTCTGCCTTCCTGCATGCCCCAGCCATCCAACTGACTCTGAGGGCAGATATTTTCAGAGTCCCTTGTAGACCTGAAAAGAGAAGTGGAGGAGTGGACCTAATCGACCATCAACTGAAGAGGGCTCCGGGAGAGTGAGAAAGGATAACCAAGTCTATTGCCTCATTTCGTTATAAACAAAAATATCATTTATTTCTTTTTTTTCTTAATTTCACCCCCGTAAAGGTAGACGCGTCATTATATAGACAGTTCCTTGTTTTATAATATTTCTATATACATACATGCTACCTTAAATTCAAACTGTCAACCGTAATTGAGCGAATGTAATGGAATGATTCTACACAAAAAATTGGAAATAATGACAAGATTATTATTGTAATGTAGAATGATAATTCTCTACGTCTACCATTTTGCGGCTAAGAGAAGGTATTATTGAATATATTATAAATTACATTAATTTCCAGATACATTCAGTCTAAATGACATGGTTTTACTAGTGAATGAGGTATATGACACAACTTTAACATCTTAAAGCTATACGTAATATTCTGTAAAGTATCATTGCATATACAATTTAAATCCAAAAATTTTGCAATAATAATAAATAAGCTGTGGGGCCAAGTCACAAGCTCACAACTAAGAGGATTTAATATGTAATAACGTACTGGTGAATATAATAAAAAAAAATCAATAACTGTATTTTAAATACCTTTAAGAATATAGTGCAATAGTATTAAATACGCTATAGCACAAAATAAGAAATAAATATGTTATCAAATATCAGGGAATATACTAAAAATGATAGTTGCTACAAGCTAAATCCATTTAAAATATTATAATAACATTGAATAAGCTCATTTGTCTCATTTGAGACATGTCTTACTATTATTCAGTAAGAAACCAATACTCTCTGAACAAAGGCAACCCAAGAGAAGTCTAACAATCTTGCTCTATATAATTAGGATTGAAAAGTAGTTACAGTCAATGATCCCGACACGTTGAAGCGCTCCAGCTGCCACCAGGTACCAGTATGAACGAAACAAATTGCATCTCTCGTGCATCTTGGGTGCCGTGGGTCAAGAATAGCATTACGTTTATAATTTCTGGCCTAATCAAGGACAACAGTATACTTATACAAAAAACAATCGATGATATCACAACTAATGCTCTTTGGAATTCCAATACCTAAAATTTATCTTACTGAACTCTTAAACTAATTATTTGTAGGAATGTACGAGATTAGCGTTATTCCACATAGGCTTGGTTGTCCAGATGTGTATTAGTTCGCGTATAGCGTTAGTTCCTTTCGTGTACAGGCAGAATATCCTTTCGAGTACCTGCCTTTGGAATTGGCAGACCCGTGGGGCTTCTGGCACGTTTGGAGAATAATCCTCGGTTTGCTTTATTGCACTTTTTCTTGACCGACGGTGGAAAAATTTTCTTTTATGCTAATAAAAACCTGAATTTTCTTTTAGTGTCGGGTGTCCAACATTGCTCCTGAGCTGCTGTAAACTTCTTTTGATTGCAACCACGGTTGCAGATAACGGGAGCTATACCGCTATACCCGCCTGCGTCGGTGGTATAACATCAATTTTTAAAAGCGTGCTTCTGTGGTAAAGAGCAACGCTCCTTTTTCTTTTTGGAGTCCCGCTAGTAAAGGGGCTTGCAATTGAAGCGTGTTCGCTGAGCCGGGGCCCCAATCATTCAATCCTGTAAAAGAAGGATTCCACCTTTCGTTCTTATTTGTGTTCACAGTTTTATTTTTATATTTGTTTTATTTAATATGCTCTCCCTTTTTTCTATGAGTTACTTTGAGTAAAAAAAATCTTACTTTTAGTTTACTCAGTTCACTTCAACACAAGGCGGAAAAGAATCTTCTTCCTTTTTTTCACTTTTCCGCCACCTTTTCTATCTGGCGCGATGAAGTTTATTAGGTCGCGTTCGGTGTATATAGCCGCTCCGTCCACACAGATAGCAGTCCGTGCTTTCATGGCGCAGCTAGTCCCAGTGTAGTATAATGCTACCTGCATTATGCTACGACTATAACATCTTGTGGAGTCTCCGCTGTCATATTTTAGCTGCTACAGAACGGTCCAATTTTGGAGACTAGAACATTTTAGGGGAGGACAGAATTTGGCTTAGACGTGCCATAACAATAATTTTCCTTCGCGGAGTTCGTTATATGATTACCGAAATTAATTGTGTGCGTGTTCAATTAACCCATTAATGACGAGATCCTAAAAATTCAGTTAGAGGGCTGAAATTTAATACAGAAGGTGCTATAGGCTGTAGAAATCAAAATCTGAAAACAAACAAAAAAATCCCGGACTCCGTTCCCACAGGAGTGCCCGTTACATATATGTAACGTTAGGCCGAACACGGGGAAATTGAATTTTTTCCTTCTTTATTGAAAAAGAGGGCTAAAAATTTCAAATATAGAGTAAAGATTTATGAAAATATATAAATGAAATAAAGAATAGGTACAGGCATATTTTTTGATGGATGTTTACCTGAATATTACCAAAAGGGTAAATAAGAATTGAAAATAGAAAAAAAAAATATCGGAATGCTAAAAGGAATATGAAAATGAAAAAAATTAATTTTATTATTTTGACAAAACTTTATTTATTTATTATTAGCTATGTATTTATTTTAGCAACTATTAATTTATAGTTATGAAATGATAAATTTCAAAGCAATCCACGCAGAGCCCTACGTTGCATTTGCTGCACATAGTCTTTACAGATTTAGTGCAATTTGTCGCAGAACAACGCCGTGTTTTGTCGTTTGGAATTTTGATGACATAATGATGCATGTCATCAAATTGGGGATTACTATGCTCTACTTCAGTTTTAGGACGGCAATAACCGCCTGGCGGCTTGGGATGTCCAAGACTTTGGCAATAATATTGTGCAATGGCACGCCGAAACTGAAGTTGTGTTATCGAAGAACCTCCTTTGCGATGAAGCAGCCAAGCATTCTGAATAGACACATCTACCAGCCATGTGAAAATGGAGCACCACCACTTCTTTCCTCTTACTGCAATGCGATAAGCGTTAGCATTCTGGTCCATTCTATCCGTGCGGCCATGCATGCATTGTGGCGTCCAACAACACATAAACGCGGAACATCAATTTTTTCCCCTTCTTTTCTCGAATATCTTCCAATAGTCGAAACAGGATTTTTTTCCATATATTGTTGAAGCTATAGACACGACGGCATTATCGACCCATTCCGTTATATGATATTAACCCCACTGACTTTTGTGCTCACAATGTAGCTGCGCTCTTTCCGTTTCAACTCATCTTTCAGTGGTAACGGACATGACTTAGGAAGCATATTTTGTCTGATGGTTCCAGTACCGTGGTAATTGCGTTTTTTCAAGCCCAATAAAACTGGAATGGATGTAAATAAATTGTCGAAATATACACAGAAGGGAAAAGACTTTATTATGATCGGCAAAATAAGCTAACATGTAAAACAATGGCGTAGCGTTTTTTCCATATTTTGCAGGATAATCTGGATTGAGACGAGGATTTGATCCCTGGTACATCTCAAAATTTACGAGTTATCCTTGTGGTGTATTGACACACCACATTTTGTACCCAAATCTAAGAGGTTTACCTCGAATGAACTGTTTACAGCTATGACGTCCGTAATACTCCACCATTGATTCGTCGTATGACAGATCTTGCTCTGGTTTGAAATGCTTTAAGAAACGTTTTTTCGTAGCATCAGTCAGAGGAATCCGCTTCCAGATCTTATCGCTTCGATTCTCTAACGCGTTGTCAATAAAATGGAGATAGTGAAACACATATTCAAATCGATCGCGTCTCATCGCATCTGATATCAAAACATTCACCATATCTTTGGTTTCCGCCCAATAATCTCTCTTTGCTGGACTGGAAGAGTATCCTGCGGTAATCTGAATGCCTAGGAGCACGCGTATTTCATTCGTGCTGATGTTTGGATTTTGTTGACTATTTATTACAGCATATGTATATGTTTCGTCATAAAGCAACTGAATTACCTCGTCAGCAAAAACATTTTCAAATTGTTCATGTGGTGCCAAACCTGCACAATCCCTATAGTCATTTTCTGAAAAATTGGCTTCAACGGCACTTCAGCATCTGTCACCCAAACAAATTCAGAAGCTGGCTGTTTTGATATACGAGTCGCTTTGCGTTTTGATGCTTGGTATTTTTTGTCTTACTACTGGCTTCTTGCGCTTTTGAAATAGCAAGGTTGTGATTGTGACTGCGCAGTTTCAACTTTTGAGGTGTCTTGTCTTGTTCTGCTGGTAGTTTCTTTTGAGGTGTTTTCTCTTGCTCTATTGCTGATGATTCCTCTTGCTCTGATCCAGAGCCAAAATCGGGGTTTGCTTGAGTATCAGAATAGTTCTCATTTTCTGGTTCAACCTCTGGTTTGTATGCTTGTAGAGTATCTAGTCGTAATATGTCTGCTGGTGTGGTTGCACTCACAGGAACATTTGGCGGAGGACGTAAAAGCATCCAGCAAATCAATTTCCAAATCCGTCATCGTAGTGTTCAAGACGTCTGTGACTTTTAGATATTTCACTAAGGCATCTTCAGAATTTCAAACCCGCCTTCGCTGCCATCAGCACCAGTACAAACCAACTCGCATGCTGCTTTCAATTGGCAAGTTTTTTAGCGTCCCTCCTCCATCCTCATTGCCTGAATCCTCCCCAGACAATTCCCCTTCTTCGGGTGGCTCAACATGAACTCGATCCACATCTTCATTATCAGATTGAAGCGAGTCTAAATAGTCCGCAACCATTTCTATGTTTGAAAAGCTAAAATAAAAATAAAAGAAAACAAAAATTCATCTAATGCTGTAAGCCGACTAATGTTACATATATGTAAGTAACGCGCACTTTCAAGTAATCACCACTTAGCTCAAAGGCCAAAAAACAAAAATATTTTTAGATAAATACACTTTCAGTTTATTTCTCAATAAAACTACATAATCAGAAATTCAAAAAAATTCAAAGAATATAAAAAAATAGGATAATTACTATTTCCTTGTTCCCATATTTCCGGTTTCTTCTTTTTTATATTTTTCACTGTTATAATACACGTCCGCTAGATTTAAATATTTCCACTAAAGTGATCACAATGAATTTTTATTATTTTTGCTTACACTTATAAGTTTCTACGAAACTAAGTAAAATATTCGCCGAAGTTGGGAGACTATTTTTATTTTGCCTCTATTTCGTTGGAATGCTAGTGTTACATATATGTAACGTTAGTCATTAATGGGTTAAGTCACAGTTTTTTATACAAACAATTGCTGTATCACAAATTCACAACACGTAATGATTTTTAAATTATTATATTATCACCTCAAATCGCAAATAAACATCTGTACAGCCGTCCGATGATAAATTTCGAAATTTCGCAATTTCAAAATGGCGGCTTGCTGTAGTATTGGCACGTATTGGTATGCTGCCCGTACTCCCGATCGAAACTTGGCATTTCGGCATTTTTCTCCCCCCCCCCCCCAATACTTCCCGGCGATAAAAAGTGCCATTATCCTCCCCTGTGAGGGCTATGGCTAAGTATACGCGTTCTCGAGTTATCGTGCGCGCAGACGGACAGACACGCAAAAATTAAAATAACTTTAATGTTATGCGTCGCGTGGGTGTCCTAACCATTTTGCTCTACAATCATTATTTCGAGGTTTTTACAATTACTAATTAATTTCATCTAGTAGAGTATAAAAACGAGTCCAACAAACGATTTCGCACTGATTGAGCTGGCTATAAAGTAAATTAAATTAAAAATAAGAATTTTTTGGTCAACTTGATGACGAAATTTCTTTTTAGATTTTCGAAAAAACTATTTGCCAACAAACATTTAAATTATGCCAACAATCACCAACAAACGACCAGCAATCGATATGTGCAATAAAAAATTAAAAAAGTAAAAGTTGACCGGCCAACTTGATGGAGCTCCCCAAGTGTCTATTTCTAAAAGTGAAGTATACTGGAGCGTGAAAGCCTTAGCTCGGTGTTGTATGGCTGTAATCCTATCGAAATCGACATAAAAAAAATTCTTTTCGTGCAGCACAAGCATTGCGCGAAGGCGATGCAATTGTCAGCTGATATGTGTCATGGCAAAAAGTAAACATTCCGCGGTTGGGGAAGAAAGTTTGCCGTTGCCGGTAAAATGGGTACGGAAGAGAGTCATTCGAAAGCAGAGAAATTAATTCAGCAGTTAAATGCTACCAATGCAAAAAAGGTTGCACTTCTGATGGTTACTGGATTTATTGCTTATCATGGAATCTTGCACCTTCGTTTCGGTAATTTAACGATAATAATAAAGACCAAATAAAATAATAATTTTTCCTTAAGGCACAGACTCATGTACATGGCTGTTGTCCAAAGGACGATTTAAAGGAGACAAAGAGTGGCAGCCTTACGGATGCATGATGCACAAATATTCTCAAACGTATAAAGAACTTCTATTGATTCCGATTGCTATTTATAAAAATCAATAATTTTTATAGTGACACTAGGCGATGCTTCCGCTACTTAGCCTTTTGGGGCAATAAAAATCATTTTATTTTCATAGGAGATCTCCGGATACGAACCCTGTTTCAAACATTTATCAATCACCTTCATCCCCATGATGACGACAACGGCTCTATGCTGGCTGAAGGCAAAACTAATAATGATTATGCTGATTACAAGTTAAAGCTGCGGGCTGTTTATATTTTCGCAGATGAGTTATCCAACCAGCTAATGGACCAACTTGCAAAATATGAACAAGAAAGCGAGCCCCCATCTACTTTTATTGTTGGCTTCACCCACTCGGGCTTCTTGAATGGAAATGCAACCGATGAATTACTTCGATTGTATTCTGAAAATCTCACGAGACTAATACCGCCTCTTGATAAACTGGTGGCTAAGAAATCAAAAGTTCTTTGGAAACTGCAGGACAGAGTTAACGAAGAGAAGTTACCAGAAGAATGGAAAAATGTTTTTAATGATGACATTGAGAAATTTAACAAGGTCGCGCACAAAGTTTTTAGATATTCATCAGCACAAATTTGGGAATCTTCGTACCACGTTGCACATGGTCTTTATAGTAAGGCTGTAGATGGATACAAATTAAGTGCTTTAGCACTACGCCACGATGTCCAAATTATTCTCAACATGTACTGTAATGATTACATGAACTACAACGACGGAACATGTTGCAGTAGCTCTGAGCCGTATACTATTATTCAAATAGTTGCATATGCCGTTTTTGGTGTTTGGTGAGTAAATTGAATTTTCTAGAATTTTTTTAATTTGAGTTCTTGTGATTGTTTTAGCATCATACTTGTGTTTGGAATGATGCTCCGGCGATGGATTTTCAAAATTAAGGGCCATACTTCATACATGCCTTTAAATCAAGGGAAGTCAGGTTCAACAGCTGTAGGAACTGACTTAGCAACGCCTGTATTTGCGCTGGCGAGCCTCGGCATAATAATGGCTTACTTTTATTTATGTGACCGAACGAATTTTTTCATGAAGGAAAATAAGTACTATTCGGAATTCAGTTTTTGGATTCCTGTTGGATACGTTTTTGCCCTGGGTTTCTTTTTTACCGAGGATAGCCGATTTACGAAAGTACTCAACCGTGACCAAATAGACGAACTCAAAGGCTGGATGCTGTGGGTTATTCTCATCTATTACATGACTGGCGCTGATCGTGTACTACCAATTCATATGCATATAAAAGTGCTTATTAGCTCTTACCTCTTTCTAGCTGGTTATAGTAATTTTACATTTATGTGGCAAACTGGGAACTCAGGAATAGTGCGCTTCTTCCAGGTAATGTTCCGAATTAACTTCATGTCTGTTGTGCTGTGCTTTTGTATGAACCGTCCATATCAGTTTTACTACTTTGTGCCCCTCGTCTCATTCTGGACTTGTATGGTTTACTTTCTATTGTCTTTGCCTCCGAAAATAACATCTCAAAGTGTGGAAAGCAATGGATACCATTACCTCTACTTGGTTGTAAAGTTAGTTGGAATGTTGAGCGTAATAACGATCCTTTACATGTCGGAAGTGTTCTTTGAACGTATTTTTGTGACAAGGCCATGGAAGGCACTATTTGTGACAACCGATGACGATATACATGAATGGTGGTATCAATGGAAATTGGATAGATATACGGTAACTTTTGGCATGATATTTGGAGCACTATTTCATCTTGCTCAAAGAAATAATATATTCGATGACAACAATCATGGTAACTTATTCTCAAGAAGAATTTCATTGACTGTAACTTTGGCCGCAATAATCGGAGTTGGATTCTATACAACATTCACGTTTCTATGTAAAAGCAAGCAAAACTGTGAGGAAATTCACTCCTACATAGTATTTATTCCCATCATAAGTTACATAGTGTTGAGGAATATATCAGGTATCCTTCGGACTCGATATTCATCATTTTTCGCTTGGTTTGGGAAAATATCTCTAGAACTCTTTATATGTCAGTATCATATTTGGCTCGCTGCTGATCGTCATGGAGTTCTAATGCTTTTGCCAAGATTCCCGACGCTTAACATGATTATCACTAGTTTTATATTTGTTTGTGCATCCCACGAAGTGCACAGGTTGACTCAAGTTCTGTTGCCCTATGCTGTTCCAAATGACTGGAAATTAGTTCTTAGAAACTTTGCATTGTTTCTTATTATCCTTATTCCCATCGGACGTTATGACGGTATGTTTTAGATTTAAGAAAAAAGTTAAGTGTGATTGATGATTGCGTGGCTTTTTATTTTGTATGTACTTATATTGTATGCAATTTTGTTTTTTTTTTTGATTATATTATGCTCTACATATTAGAACATTTTTTATTTGATGCTATCTTTACATCAATAAATGTAATGGATCCTTATAATAAAGACTTACATATTACTTCAGAGTTTCTTTTAGCATACCCTGATGGCTATAACAAAAAAACATCATTTTTCATAAATAATCTTTTCGTCCCCAGGGCGAGGACTTACATATGTTGACAACGAACAGTTTGAACGTGTGGAATCCTGCTTTGTTGTAACAATCTGGATTGTTTTTTTCTTTTTTCTTTAATTCCACCGAGAAATTAGCGAGATCATTTCATTTGAGGATGTGAAATGCTTTGTTTTTACACTTTTCTTTTTCTTTTTAAACTTGAAGTAAATCCGAGAAGTGAATATGTTCGAATATTTAAAAAGTACTTTAAATATGATAGAGATATATATGAGCGGTACTTAGTTCAACAAAATTTTAATTAGGTGTGTTTTATTGAGAGTTTGGGTGATAGCGCGCGAGTGTTTGAGGAAAAATTGAATCTAGTGTCAGAGGTGCATGGTAAAAAAAATTTGTTAAATGTTAATGAGTGGTAAACGAGGTATCTGTATAGGATGAAAACTAATAAAATAAGAAGCTATATGAAAGCGGCTCTGTCTGGAGATCCGAATGACTGGTTGGATTATAAAGTAAAGCGAAACTTGTATAAAAAGTATATAAAAGTAGCGAAATCGGAACACGTAAAATATAAGATTGATTGTGCGCGTGATTCAAAGGAAATGTGGAAAGTGCTCAAGAAGTATGTAATGAAAAAGGCGGTGAAACCCATAAATAATATAATATTTTATGATACTAGTTGTGGAGTTGAAGTACTTATTGCGGAGAAGTTTAATAATTTTTTTGTTGATAGTGTAAATGAGATGAGCAACTCTATTCCATATGTGAAATTTGAATGTAATATAAATAGCAATTTTGATTTTAGAAACATTAATTTATCACAGCTGAAACAAGTGGTTAAATGTCATAAAAGTAAACAAATAATTTTAGATAATTGGATTGTGTTTGGGGAACCACTATTGAAGATAATAAATCAGTCGCTTAGTGAGGGTTTATTTCCAAAAGCATGGAGAGATTCATTAATAGTTCCTGTTGAGAAGGTTAAGAATTCCGTTAGGGCTGAGGATTTCCGCGCAGTGAACATGCTATCGATATATGAAAAAATAAAAGAGAAGGTAGCACAAATTCAATTAGGACAAGTGAAAAAGCTAGAATTGGTCTAAGACCAATTCTTATGATACCCTAGATGAATGCACGTATGAAATTTCGTATGGTCACCCATTTGAGCAATGTTGATTTTTTGCATTGGTTTCTCGCATATATTTCTAGAACGGCTCGTCGGACAGAAAAAATGATTATAACCAATTTTATAGGATTTCTTATTCTGAAGAAGTTTTTAGTACAATAAAAATGTCTAGGAGTGATCGTTTTCAAAGTATATGTAAAAAACCAAAATTATTATATGGCAACACCAAGAAGGGGTTGCCCGATTTAGCCCAAATCGAAATAACTTTTAATATTATGCGTGGGTGTCCAATTCATTTTGCTCTACCATCATTATTTCGAGGTGTTACAAACGGAATGACAAACTTAGTATACCCCTATAGATTTCATCTAGGGTATAAAAATACCTCGAGTCCAACCATGTACTGATAGAACAGCAGTCCGGTTTTCGAAGAGGGCATTCGTGTGAAACTGCACTCAATTGGGCATTAATTGAGTGGAAAGGTGAACTTGAAAATAGGAAAAAAGTCTTAGCCGTTTTTCTAGATTTAAAAAGAGCATTCGAAGTAGTTGATAGAAATATACTTTTGATTAAATTAAAAAAATGTGGAATAAATGGGAAATCATATGAGCGGCTTGAGTCTTACTTGTCTAAAGGTATCAAAGAACAAAAGTTAATGAATGTTTGTCTGAGAGAGTGAGTATTAATATTGGTGTTCCACAAGGTTGGTTGAAAATGAATATGAATATGAATCATTATAGAAAAAAATTTATCCTTTAAAAAACACATCGACTATATATTTGTAAAAAGATTGGGAAAAAAATTGTATTTTAAGAAGAATACGAAGTCAAATTTCAATGGCTACAGCAATACAGATTTATAATGTCATCGTGAAACCTTATTTTGAGTATTGTTCAACGGTGTTATTCTTAAGTACCAAGGATCAACTAGAACGGTAGAATGGTATTTTGCCAGAATACCTTCACAAGTATTTGCAACATGTAGGAAACGTACAATCAATGTCGTTAAGAAATGCTACAGAGTTTAGATTAGGTTCGTTTAGATTTTAGAACATCAAGAGCACAAAATTCTTTAATTTATCGTGGTCTTAAAATGTACAATCTCTTAAATATTCTAAAAATATTTATCGTTTCAAAAAATATTGCATTGAATTTATAAAAGCGAGTATTCACGTTCTTTGGCCATAATTCTTAAGATTGTACTAAAATGTTTATATGTTGTTGTTGAAAACTTTTAAACTAGCTAATAAAGAAGTACTACTACTACAATTTAACCTCATTTTACCAAACTGTGATATAAATCAGTATCTCCAAAGAGAATTAGCTACGTTATTTATCACGTAATGCTTTGAAGAAAATAAGTTTAGAATGGGCATGCGGATCAGGTACCCTTAATGGAAACTACAAAGTCTCCGCTACCAGATGATGACAAATCTAACTTTATCCAAACAAGTATTCAGGAAGTGTTCAAAAAATGATTCAAGGGTATGCACTGATTTACAAACAAATCGCCATTGGGAGTTTGTACCATCATTTTAAACAAAGATTAGCAGTATTCTCGATTATCCAGTTCGACCATAAAGCAGGTGTATTAAGACTTTACAACACTAAGAACTCCTGAAGCATAAGCATCTTTACAAAACCATCACGGAGATAAATCAGGTCTCGGGCAGACGATATGTACGTCATAGCTGCTTTACGTTTCTTTACGGTTTGGTAGATTGTAGATAGATATATCCTGGAGAAGTAATTCAAGATAGATTCCTTAGTATGTATAAACTCGACGGAAGTACTTTTTAGACAAGAAATCAGGTTTATAATTCAAATCAACGACTGAGCACTATGTAGAAATATTTGAAAAGAACGATCTAAACTTTAATAGATCCACAATGAAATTTAAAAACATCAAAAAGCAGATTTGAACAATATTATGGAATAGTAGTCTCGAATATATCTAAGCACTTTTGTAAGTGTGCTTAAAGCTGGGGTTACCAAAAATTAATATCAAGTTTTAGTTTTTATTTAAGTTTCCAACGATTTTACCTTTGTACATTATTTCTATCTGTATTAAAACGTACGTATCCCGCATTTTGAATTAAAACATTTTTAAAAATAAATATGCATATGCTATATTACAATCATTTTTGGAAAATACACTTCGCGCATAGCTTGTGTATTTTAATTAACATTTCTTTCATTAAATAATGATGTTTTTAAATAAAATTAACTACTTATTCAATATTGCAGAGCTTAATTGGGCATTCGTCACGAATCTTCCTTGTGTTTAACTTGAGATGTAAATATATCGAAGCCTAGCGAGATGGTGTTATCATAGAGTACTCGGTACTTTGTAGGTAACCAGTAAAAATTTATCACTTGAGCAACTGGCCATATTGCCCATTCGGCAGCGTATAACTTCCAGGCTTTCTGTTTTATTTCATTTATCGTTTCTGGTAAAGTTTTATTCTCAAGAGCTCCTAAAGTCAAGAAGAAAACCGATATATACGCTGGTGAACAAATTAATTGGTCTAAGACTACTTTTTTTAGTACCACAGCAAAACTTCTACCCGGAAACCGTCTATCAAGATATTTATACCAATAGTGGCACACTGTTCCAACCGTCATTCCCGAAATTCCCATATGGGCAGTACGTCTTCGCTGCCATTGATCTAATTCTCCAAGATATCTTTCATACTGCTGTTCTAGAACGTCTCCCACGGAAGAAAGTGCTAAAGAAATAGTCACATTTGTATACAAAAGATATTTTTCACCGAATGCTTTTCTACTGAATTCTTTCGCTTTTTTCATAAAATCACTTTTCAATAAACTTCTGAATGCAATTTTAATCGTTAACATTATATTAGAAATATTCCTATAAGTGGTTTACTTTAGTATAAGGCGGTTTCGTAACTACTTTACTTCTCCTACACAAAGCACCAACAGGCAACAGCATCCGATCCGTCAGATGACCCTCATGTAGAAATGTCATTATACTACTGTCATATTTTTTAGAATTTAAAGATTCGTTCTGATGTAAGTTTTTATAGCATTCCGATGGAGTTTTTATCTATCATTGCTGGAACAGAATGCATCGCCATTGCGCCATATATATATGTATATACATGGTATATTGCAGGTAACAGTACCTTCATTCTAATAAAAAATCCAACAATGCAAGCCAAGCAAATCTGTAAGCTAGGCAGCAAAGATATCATTACTATATAAGAAGTAATGTAAATCGAACAATCATGTTATTTAGGCTCAATAAAATATACTTTGACTTTGAATGCATCGCAGCCCACCACGTAGCCGTAACCCTCGGAATATACATGCCATGAACAAAAACAACAAACAAAAACGACAAAAACGAGAGCAGTGGGCCGATCAGCAGGCGACATCCACAGTATTCTTGCCTTATCGAACTGCAGGAGTTTTTCTAATAAAAGTTGCTTGTATTTTGTTCAAACGCTATAATTTCCATAAATTTGTTCTACATGCTGTTTTGTTTTTAAACTATTAGAAAGAAAAGATATTTGGCTGCAATTTGTTTTAATTTCATTTTGCTGTGGGAGCAACAGCTTTGGGCTTTAGGACCTGTTTAAGATGAAATTTTAGTTTTTCCTCCATGACGAGTATACAAAAAGTAGTGAGAGTGAGCTCTTTGCATGCTGTACCCGGCACGAAGGCCTTTTAATGTGTTGGTGCCTTCGGCGACTTCATGGCTTGTATTATATTCCGGGGGTTACGACGTAGCCGATTACATACGCCATTAAAGGTACTTTCACATCGAAACCGAAAACCGATAAATTCTACACCGAAAATTCGCTTTTGCTTTCACATCAAAAATTTAAAACTTTTTTTCGGTTAAATAGAACTAACATTTAATTATCATAAAAGTTATATGATGAGAGCTCATACGAAAAAGCGTATTTTATTTTACATCGAAATCCCTATCCATATTATAATAATATAATAAATAATGAAATAAAATAATTGAATGTAAATGCAAAAGTGAGGTTTAGTAAGACCGAAAAATTTTACGTCCCGAAACGTTCCACAAGTGGAAACCGAAAACAATTGACAGCTGCAACCGATATTTCGTTTTTCGTCCGAAAAAAGATAAAAGTTGTGTTTTTCTTAAAAATCTGAGATAAATATAATTTTATTAGTATAATTATTAGTTTATCTTATTTCCCATTATTTTATTAATCATTGGAGCAATAATCTTGTTTTAAAGTGGAATAAATTCAGTTTTTCGGTTTTCGGTTTTGATGTGAAAGTGCCATTAGTTTTCACATCAAAAACCGAAAACTTCGGTTAAATAGAAGTAATATTTAATTTAGAATGGAATAGAATAGAAAAATCATTTATTAAAGAACCTCAGCTTACGCTACGTTACAACGTTAGGTACATCGAGTAATTGATAGCTAGTTGGTATAATCGATAAAGCTCAGTAGTGTCCCGTGCTAGTGGCGAGATAGTATGTGGAAGGGAACATTCTACACCCGAAACCATCAGCCAGCCAGTCTGCCTGTAAATAGCTGGCAGCCAGTAATGAAATCACTCATCGTTCGTTCATTCCATTTCATCAGTGTGGTATAGCCAAAGTGGCAACATCATATTCTGAAATTGAAATTGCAATTTTCAAATATTCATACAGATATATAGATTTTGCCGACGGCATTCACGTAGTCACAGTGCGCGTCTGCCCGTGTAAATGTTTAAGCCAGTGTGTGGTTACCAAATACAGACACATATAGTGTTAGTATATAGAAAAGTGATAGAGACACATACTGTTAAATATAAAGTTTTAAGTGTGGTGATTGTGATAGAGACACATTGTGATATAGATACATACATTTATAAGTTAGTGACAGACAAAAATAATTAAACAATTAAATAAAGGTTGTACACTATGTCACGTCGCCACCTGATGTTACAGATGAAACAGCCACCGATGTGGAAATGACCAATGACTCAACCCAGTCATCTTCATCGAGTTCGGAATCGTCTGAGGAAGAAAACAATTACACTGTTGTGGAAAACAACAAACGAAGAGCAAGGAATAGCCCAGAGACGTCATCTTAATCTGGCAGAACTCCAGCCAAGAGGAAGCCATCAGGATCGAAGCAGCAACCAGCCGGGGAGGAGAACTCTGGTGGATTCTACCAAATTCTCGGAAACCGGAACGAATCTGAGATCTAGCCCAAAGAAACTGCGGCCAAGGTAGTAAAGGCGGCGAGACCTCCACCAATTGTATGCCAGAATCTGAACGTCAGAGCATTCAACAGCAAGCTGGATAAGCTAGAAAGCAGACCCAAATTTTACATAAAGACGGCAAAGGGCACCAAGTGCATTATTAAGCCAATCTCACAGGAAGACCACAAGACGCTATTCAGCATCATCAAAGACATCGGAGTGCAGAGCTATACGTTCACGCCTAAGTGTGACAGGACGACGACACTCCTGCTGAGAGGAGTTCAGCATACTTACCAGGCCGAGGATGTGAAGGCAGCACTCGTTGAAAAATTGCGTGGATTCACAATTAACTCTGGGACGCATTTTAAAACAGCCAGGAGCAAGAAATCGAATTCCTTCGTAATTAATTTCGGAGGTAATTACGATATTAAATTTATAATGGCTAGAAATCGCCTTCTGAAACAGATCGTTTACTGGGAAAAATACCGCGCTTCTGGAATCTCCCAGTGCAAGCGTTGCCAGTCTTTCGGCCACGTCGCGAGGAACTGCGCGGTCGACTACAGATGCGTGAAGTGCAAAAATGTTCACTTACCAGGACAATGCGAGAGGAATAACGAGAAGGAAGGTGCCCCATATTGCGTCAACTGTAAAGCTGTAGGACATCCAGCCAGTTACAGAGGCTGCCCCGAGTACAAGGAGGTAGTACAACAACGTGCCAAGAAGACCGAGGAGTGTCGCCAACGTGAAGATTTCGTGAAGGAAGCCACAAGGAACTATGTGCAACCAGGTAAATCTTTCGCCCAGGTAATCTCTAAAAACACGTCTAATAATAACAATTCTGTCAAACCCACAGCTCCCAAGCCTCAAGCAGCACCTAGGTCTGCCCCAAGGCAGCTCCTAGAAAACCAAGAGTGTCTGAAATTGACGATTTCTGCACCAAAGAAGCCAAGTCGCTATTTGGCTGCGACCTTTTCGTCCTTATGGGCAAAATCAATAATTTCCTTCCTAAATATAGGAAGCTCTCTTCCATATCGGAAAAACAAGCAGCTTACCTTCAATTTGCATTTGGACTATGTCTAGGCAAATAAGTAAGCTGAAAATCATGTCACTTAACTGCAATTCGCTGGTAAAGCACAGCAAAAGAGCAGCACTAAATCTCTTCCTCATTGAGCATAAACCCACATTTATGCCTCTCTGAAACTCTCCTCACTGAGAGACATAAGTTAGCTTTTGAACACTACAACTTCATCCGTCAGGACAAATCTGAGGCAACCCTAGGCACTGCCCTTCTCATTAAGGAAAACCTTAAATTCGAAGAGGTGAAAATAAGTAACCTTTCCAATATGGAATGCACTGCTGTCAAGTTAGAGCTTCGTGACAACGAATCTCTTCTCTTAATCGCCCTTTATAATAGATGCCACGCCACAGGAGCTGATATCCAGAACTACATGAACAGCATTGCTCGAATCTCGGACAATTTCACTTACACGGTGCTTGGTGGTGATTTCAACGCATGGCATCCGTTATGGAATGATTCTGTCGTAAGTCCGTCAGGCAAGACAGCACATGACTGGCTTCTCTTTAACACCACCCATGATTTCGTCGTCGTCTCGCAGATACTCCGACCTTTCCACGATCTGGGTCAACTCTTGACTTCTATATCGTAACCTCTAATCTTATTAATCTCCTTCCCCAATTCTCAAATTACGTTTGTACAGCGCATATGGCTGAATCTGATCACTTGGCAGTCGAACTCTCAATCACCCCCAGCGAACCCTTAAATATTTTGACTTCAGACCCCCAAGCCTCAACCTCACTCAAAGACGTTGACTGACAACAATTTCAGGACAGGCTCTCTCAATTCCTCACAGGAAATCTCCCTGACTCGCAACGGAATCTCTCGAACTTGGAAATTGAATTCCATATAGACTTCCTCAACAACGCCATTGAAGGAAATGTCGCCTTCTTTTCCAGTGTAGTGCCGAGCAAACATTACAAATACCAAAATCTTCCTCCTCAACTGTAAAATTTATATAAATTTAGGCAGAAACTTCGAAAAATACTTAACCGTATTTTTCACCGAACCCTTAATAGCCACAATTCAGCCTACAGAACCGTGTTATCGCAAATTAATTGCTTGTCAACAATTATTGAGGAACAAACGAAAATGTTTCTCGATCAAGAGTTTAGGAATAAACTGGCCTCCATTCAACCCGGTCCACACTGCTTTCAGGACATAAATAGGATCTGCAACAGGAAAGCAAAACTCCCCAAAACCATCTTAAGTGGCTCGAACGCTTACAACCTTCCCCACGAAAAATGCAACGCCTTCGCGGAATATTTCCAATCCACTTTCAAAGACAACTCTTCTCTAAGCGATGCTAATTTTAGGACCACTGTAGACTCGACCGTTGATGACTTCACTGCACAGGCTGTAGGATCCTCCGCCACAATCTTTAATTCCACAAACACGTCTTTAAATCCGGATGATTTAAGCATCTTTTCAAATTCTGCTCACGTTTTTGCCCTAATCAGGACTATCAGAAGTAAAAAGTCCGCCTGCCCTGATAACATTTCAAACAAAGTTATCGAAAACCTCCCACCTGTCGCCATAGAATTTCTGACAATTATCTTCAATAATTGTCTCAATAATTCTTACTTTCCTGATGTCTGAAAAACCGCACGCATAGTTCCAATTCCCAAAAAGGAAACTCGAAAAACCTTAATGAGTTCCGCCCTATCTCTCTTCTGTCCAACCTGGGCAAACTTTTCGAGAAAATAGTCCGCCAACACATAGAAAATACCTGCCTCGACCTAAATATCAGGCAAGATACCCAATTCGGCTTCAAGCCCCAGCACTCCACTTTTCACACTTTGCTCAAATTCCTCTCTGATTCTACAAACGCCCTCAACAAAAGGGAGCAGACAGTAGGCTGCTTCCTTGATTTAGAGAAAGCGTTTGACTCAGTCTTGACAAATGGGCTAATATTCAAAATTATAAACTTCAAGTTCCCGCCTTATCTCACCCGGGTTATACATAGCTTTCTGTCATCCCGGAATTTCTACATAGAAATTGAGAATGTCAAATGTCAGGCAATATCAGTCAGTGCTGGTGTCCCCCAAGGTTCGGTCCTCGGACCAACTCTCTTCAATCTTTTCACCTATGACCAGCCTGCCAACGAGTCAAATTCCACCACACTACTTAATGCTGATGACTCCCTTACGTACGCCCACTCCATGTCATCCAATTTCGCTGCTACGAAAGTGGAGCGGCATGTCCTCAAACTTGACGAGTTCTACAGAAAATGGGGCATCAAAATCAACCTTAACAAATCTGGAATGATTTGCATCCGAAACCCCTCCACAAGGGGAAGACCCAATCTCGCCACACGAGCCAACAACATAGAAATTGAAGTCAATAACGAAAAGCTCCAGCCTTCAAAGAACGCCAAATATCTTGGTGTCTCTTTCAATAATCTGTTGAAATTCAACAACCACGCCAAGCTAACCATGAGAAAAGCAAACTACGCTTACTCCCTACTCAACCCTATTATCAGAAGGAGAAACGGTCTCCCGAAAGATACAAAGCTGCTTATATATAAACAGCTCATCCGCCCAATCATATGCTATTGCTTCCCCATCTGGCACACCATTTCACCATCCTATATGAAGCAAATTAGTGCCCTCGACAGAACGATCCTAAGGGCCTCTACAGGAGTGAACAGAAAACCTGACGGCCACCACTTTCCCAACACCTTTTTGTATGACAGTGCAAACATCACTCCAATCGAGGACTATCTCCTTTCTCTCGCGGTCAAACAACTTGAGAAGATCTCTCGACATCCTAACCCCCTCATTAGCCAGCTTTCAACGCAACTTCAAGTTGAAAACTACCACTACTTATCACCTCTCCACCTAATCAACTCGGAAACGAGAAACATTTATTACCTGGGCGAAAGATTTACTTTCTTCACTAGTGCAGGAAGCCACCATCGTGGATAGGACAACATCCAGGCATCTCGATCATCGTGGGATTTATCAACGCTGGACCATTCTGGGCTTTCGGGATATTTCTCACCATATTGGAAGAAACGCCGGTCTCCAACTTACAACAAGTTAGAGAAATCTCTAACATTCCACAACTTTCCACTACCATCCAACTTCCCTATTCCTCTAAATTCCAAAATTATCAAATAACAGACAAGAACACAGCTTGCCGTCGCGCAACAGGCTGTTATAATTTCGACATCGTGTAACCTTAAGTTAATATAAATTCGAACAATTAAAGTGCAAAGTGAATCAAAGACAAAAGTGAATTCTAGGCCAAAATTAAAGCCTGTACGTAAACATTTTCAAATATCCCGGGATATTGGTTCGGTAATAAATTCGCCATAATTCGTTTTATTTCGTTAATCGCGTGTGAAGAACACTTGACTGACTGACTTGAACAAATCACTCAGTCGATCACCGAGCATCGAAGCAGACACAAGTCGAAAGCACAGTCACCGATCAGTGAAATATCCGACCGCGAGAAAACAACTCAAAAGTTAGAAGCGTTGACCCTCACCAGTGGACTACCAGAAGACTGGCTATAAAAGTCAGTCGGCACCGAAAGATTAGTCAGTTGCCTCCCAGCAGCTCGACCAGACACAACTTCCGTCCAAATCCAATCCGCAAGTCGTGTTGACTAGTTCAACGGCAAGCGCACGTTAATCGTGCTGGCTTGAGATTAGTAAGCGCACGCACAACGTGCCGTACCCCAGTGTAGGCTACTCTGCCGATAAGCGCACGTTAATCGTGTTGATCAGAAGAGTAGTGAGCGCACGAATATAGATTCCGTCCCCGTATCCCCAGTGTTGGCTACTCTTGACGACAAGCGCACGTTAATCGTGTTGGTCTAAGGAAAAGTGAGCGCACGCTCCTGCCCCGCACGTATCATAAGTGAGTGAATGAGTGTAGACTAAGCAGTGTGTATTACGTAGACCGCCCGAACCGCAGAGCTAGAACAGCGCTCTGAAACTAGAAACGTCGGAAAACGGCCCTGGAAAATCTCCTGACTACCCGCACACCAACAACCGACGTTACAACTGTCACATCCACTGTTGTATGTAACTGGGCATTGAGTCATGGTTAAGTAATTCACTCCGCATAGTTAAATACTCAGCTGGGCTCACTGTGTGTTTACATGCAGTATTGGGGGCTCCAGCTGTCGGCAGTGATTAACGTAATATTTTGTCACTGGGGCAAAGTCACTTCCGCCTGGTTGAATGGAGGTGAGCACGGTCGATTCGGTAGATCGGGTTGCGCAGTTATAAGTCGTGTGTTTTTAAGATAATGGTTCGGTGTCAAGTTAGTTAGTTGTGATTCGAGAGTGTAATCACAAGTATCGGTCCTGGAGTGATAACTCCATTTAACTTATAACATAATAGAATTAACTTAATTAAAGAAATAAAGTTTTACATATGAAATACGCGAGTTTTTATAAAGTTTATTGGTATTTAATTGTTTTTTTACTGGATTGCTTTTGGGACACGACAATTTGGCGAATGTTTTTTTTAGTGAAACAATTGTTTTTCTCATTTTTTATTTTGAGGGAGTAATGCTTATTACCTGCTCCATTTTTTTTAACTTTGGGAGTTATGCTTTTTAGCTGCTCCATGTTTTTTAAATGTTGGGAGTAATGCTTTTCAGCTGCTCCAGTTTTTTTAAGTGTGGGAGTAATGCTTTTTAGCTGCTCCATTTTTTTTGTATTTTATGGGAATTAATGCTTTTTAGCTGCTCCATTTTTGTGAATTGTGGGAGTTAACACTTTTTTATGCTGCTCCATTCTAAATTTTATTTACATTCCAGAATTAATTTAAGAAGTGCTAGATTATGTCAGTTAAGTAATTTTTTCAGACGAAATTTATAATATATTTAGTGTGTTGTGGCCCAGTCTGCTGGTGCACGGAAGCAACAGGCTGGCAGGTGTACCAGTAGTAAAGTAGCAAGCAATAGCGGCACACTTTACTTCGCACAGTAAAGTGCCCGCTTATTGCTAAATAATGTGCTGATTGTTTACATTACGGCAGCAGTGACTAAACATGCTACTTCGCATAGAGCACGGTCATTGCCCGTTTTGTTTACAACAGCATAGCTGCTTGCTATCGGTGACATTGGCCAGCAGTCTCGTCATCGGTTGTAGAATATTACCGCATCATAATAGTTACATATGTTGAGGTTGAGGGTCAGATTCTACTTCCGAGTTCCGTGTGCAAGTTTTCGTGGTGCACAACTAAATTGGTGTGGGCTGGGCAGTTCGGGTTTTAATTAGAAAGCGGTCGGAGCAATAGTAGTAACAGTGATTTGAAATAAAAACGGTGTAGTAAAAGTAAAGTCGGTGCATTGTGTATATATTATATAGTGGTCGCAACTTCACTTCAGGGCTGTTGAGTCATCTTCTCACTCGTGGCGCTGCAGTAAATAACTCGACCTGATATACATTTCACAGCAGGGATTCATATCAAAGACGCAAAGCTTTTATATTGTGCTTAGAATAAAAGCTATAAATGTTTTATGAAAAAAAAAGAAGTGTATTTGCAAATGCCAAAATCAGAGCCATCATCAAGCAGGGCGAGGTAGGTCTGCCCAGTGCCCATGCGTCGCATAGGTTATGGCGTAGTAGACAACTGATCTTACATAGAGAGCAGTAAGAGACGCAAATGCAATGATTTGGTAATGGTCTGCCTCTGCATTAATTTCATGGCTTTTTATACCCTAGATGAAATCTATAGGGTATACTAAGTTTGTCATTCCGTTCGTAACACCTCGAAATAAAGATGGTAGAGCAAAATGGATTGGACACCCATTCATAATATTAAAAGTTATTTTGATTTTTCCATGTCCGTCTGTCCGTCCGTCCGTCCGTCCGTGCGCACGATAACTCGAGAACGCGTATACTTAGAGAGCTGAAATTTTGTACACGGAAAAGTAAAATTAAGTTTGAAAATGAGACAAATCGGGCAACTCCTTCGTGGGGTTGCATATAAAAATTTCGTTTTCCGCTATATATTTGGACACTGCCTGAGAACGCGTCGACGTAGAGAGCTGAAATTTCGTATATGATGTTAGTACTACATTAGCAAATAAAATGTCAAAAATGGACTAAATTGGGCAGTTCCTTCTTGGTGTTGCCATATAAAAATTTAGGTTTTTACGTATTCTTTGAAAACGATCAGTCCAAAACATTTTTATTGTACTAAAAATTTCTGCAGAATACGAAATTAATTCTATAAAATTGGTTATAATCATTCTTTCTGTGCGACAAACCGTTCTAGAAATATATGCGAAAAACAACTTCAAAATCAAACTTGAATAGACCGGTGACCATACGAAATTAAATACGGGCTTTCATCTAGGGTATCATAAGAATTGGTCTTAGATCAATTCTAGCTTTTTTACTTGTTTTCATCTAGCGATAGGGATTTGTTTTCTGAGACATTTTGCTTAGAACTTGGATTGTTTGGTTGCTTGCCTGCCGCTTGGCAAAGGGAGAAGATAAAGATTTGAGAATTTTTACCTGCGAATTTTTTGTTTTTAGTTTATTATGATTTCAGTCAATATCTTTAGATTGTGAGTCATCAAGAACCTCTTCAATATCTATAAGATTCCTTTCTTGGATGTTTGAAGTTGAGGACTCACTCAAGAGAGTCTCATCTGTTGAAATATTGTAGCTAGTGTTGACAGTAGGAGCAAGGTTTTGGAAAGCAATTTGCCTTAGATTTCGTGACAATCTAAGTACTGATGGATTTCGCTCATAGCATGTAGCATGTAGCATGTACGCAAGATAGAGATACCATTTTCCAATGGATCCTGGTTTATATGAGATGTTATGATATAATCCTGAGAATTTTTTATATTTTGCCATATATGAAGAATGCCATTAATTGTTTGTATCATAACATCAAGGCCTCTTCATTCGGCCTAAATGTTTCCATTCACTAATCCAGGCTTGACATTCATTTAAGGTTTTAGTAACATCTTGATGATTTTTGTCGTCTGATAGAGCACATCTATGTGGATTTGCAGAAAATCTAGTGGCGCTATTAAAGTAATCG
>OZ005742.1:88745794-88897714 GCA_963930735.1 Dioctria linearis
AATCGTCCCAGGCGATTCGCACTTTTTCACATTTCTTACGCTTTCCCTAATTCTCCAACCATGTTAGTGAATTGGGAATGGAGAATTAGGAAATTAAGAATTCTAAGAAAACGAAATTCTCATCTCCCAAATTCCCAAATTCTCCGTGCTACAGAATCCGGCCCCTGGACAGACTTATTGAATGGTGTGAAAAGAGTTCCCTCATTTTAAACGTTGATAAATGTAAGGTAACCATTTTCTCTCGTAAGCGAGTCCCTTCGAATGTTGTCTATGATATGAATGGGTTATTACTTTCAAAAGTTGATAAGATATGTGACTTGGGGATATTGTTTGACTCGAAACTCTCCTTTAACTTTCACATAGATCGAATCGTTAATAGGGCAAACTCAATGTTAGGCGTTGGGCAAGAGAATTAGATGATATCTACATTACTAAACTTCGTTTTACCACTCTTGTTAGACTCATTGGAATATGCCAGTCCTGTCTTGTCTCCCTCTGACAAAAATCACTCCGATCGTATTGAGATTAAATTTAATACACCTTCCTACTCTTGAGACTCGTAGAAAAATTTGTGACATTAGCTTTATATTTCAACTTGTAAAGGGTGACATCGACATGCCTTTGATGCTTCAGAAAATTAATTTCAATTCACGATCTCGACACTTGCGATCTAATGACTTCATTTATTTGTGTTCTCATCGAACCAACTATGGACAATTTGAGCCTATGGCTAGAATGTGCTGTACTTTTAATTTGAATTTTCATTCGATAGATTTTAACATTAATAAGACTCAATTAAGAAAAATCCTCAATAATTGCTCTGTACTTTAGCTTAATTTAAGTATTGTGTCCTGGGACCATTGTAGCTAGCATAAATAAATGAATAAATATGTCCTCACGTTATCACTTCGGTTAACTTCCAAATCTGGTGAAGGAGGTGAGTAAGATTCAGTTACAGCAGGCATTGTACATGAAAAATCTTGTGTTGTTAGAGGATAGCTTCTTTTACGTGCTATTCTAGATTTCCAACCGACATTTGGCCTACATTAAGTATCAATACTATATTGATCACATTTGCAAAAAAATGATTCATACGGCAAGGGTATGGCATTTGTTAGCAAGCTGGACTTCGTTCCATTGTAGATGATGTCTTCAGAACGAAAATGCTTTTCACATATAAAAACCTGCACAATATTCTCAATTTTGGTTTTAAATGCTAAACTACCACAATGTAATATCCACATATCGCGCCTTTCATCACAAGGTAGTTTAAAATAACTAATTTGTGATCCAAAAAGATCACAACTATTACAATTGACATAAAAGCAATATCGAACCATATTAATTCTATTAATTGTATATTAAAGTATAATAAAAAGGAAATCAAAATTCAGACGTCAAAGCCAAATCCAAAGCTAGTTAATAAAATCTAATAACTAAATTAACAAAACAGAAGGAAAATCTAATTAAATTATTCAAGTTTAATGAAGTCCAAACAAAGTCCAAATACCTATACAGCCAATGTCGAAATATTAATAATCAAAATAAAAAACCTGAAGAAAATTCAAATTTAATAAATTCCAATTAACGAATTCAAACACACCGTCAAATTAGCAATAAAATATCAGAAAATTGAAATGCAAGACCACAATGAAAATTCTAATTTTAAAAATCTATAAATGAGAAAAATAAAATCCAAAATCAAAAATCAAATTTAATACTAATAAAGTAATCTAAGAATACCAAACCACCAAACAAAACACACACAAAGTATTAAAAAATTAAAATATTTGACTAATTTCAATCAAGAAATCCAATGCAGGGCAAATTTTAATTCAAATAGGCAACTAAATGTCCGTTAAACTGCACTGAAAGAACCTACACGTAATTTCAACAGAATCATTTCCTTTCGTGTATCTATATCATTCACAGAATATATAGCAGTATGGTGACAAGCAATTTCGCGTAATTAATTCTAGTCGTATTGTTAGTGGCCACCAAGAGTAAATAACAATTCTGCCAAACTATTTTTTGATTTTATATTGGAGTAAGGCATTGCTGGCTAGCCCTTTCGTTACACCATCAAGTGGAGACATCGTCGATTTTATATACGATACTCATGCCATGCGGATCACAGAAAACCCGTACACCGGAATGAGGAGATATCTATAAAGGCAGCTACACACGCTCAAGCAAATCTTGCGACTTGCATGACCCAGTCGTATGATTTGCTTGAGCGTGTGTAGCGGTCTTTACACTCCATAATTAATGGCATTCCAACTCGAGTCAATATAATTTATTCATTCCAACCATCCATTCCTCCCGTGTAGTCGGCCAACTTTTCTATCCATCCATTAATTTCAACAAGTAAAAACGCTAGAATTGGTATAAGAATAACACCAATTCTTCTGATACCCTAGAATCTAGATGAATACCCGTATTTAATTTGGTATAGACACCCATCTGCGCAGCTTTGATTTTTGAAGTGGTTTTTCGCATATATATCTAGAACGGCTCGCCGGAAAGTAAAAATGATTATGACCAATTTCATTGGATACGTAAAAAAACAAAATTTTTGTATGGCAAGACCAAGAAGGGTATGTCCTGTTTAGTCCAGTTTTAAAATTTTATTGACTATTTTTATGAAAACGCCATGTACAAAATTTCAACTGTTGTTCAAATATTGTGGTCCATTCCAGCATGTTTCATAAACCATATAAAATTTATATACTCTGCTCAATATACACAGTATACGTGTGTACGTAAAAGCCCTTCAGTTAAGTAAACGCGTTCTCAAGTTATTGTGCGGACGGACAGACAGGACAGATGAAAATACAAAAATCAAAATAACTTTTAATATTATGTGTGTATGCCCTACAAACTGAATACAAACTTAAGCTACAATAGCCGTAAAGACGTTACGGATTTCAACGAGACTGAGGTTTAATTACGAAAAATTGTCATTTTTATCACATTCCGTAAGGGTTATTATCTTCACATTTAATGTTTTCAACTTTTCGTAACTAAACCTTAGTCTCGTTGAAATCCGCAACGTCTTTACGACTATTGTAGTCGAGTCATTAGTATACCCTATGATTCAACATTAAGGGCCGTATTCACCAAGCCATTTAATTGAAATTTAATTTAATTTCTGTTTTAGTACTCCCGTAAGAGAGGGTTAGGGCACACTTAAAATTAAATTAAAATTTAATTTGGGTTATTTTATGTTATAATAACGCATACCTATATAACTTTAATTTTAATTTAAGTGAGCCCTAACCCTCTCTAACGGGAGTACTAAAATAAAAATTAAATTAAATTTCAATTAAATGGCTTGGTGAATACGGCCCTTAGATTCTAGGATAAAAAAAGATTTCAAGATTCTGACGTCAAACCCAAATCCAAAGCTAGTCAATGAAATCCTACAACCAAATCAGAATGATTTATTTAAATTAACATAACAGAAGAAAAATCAAAATCAATTCGTAAAATATGCGCACTAGAATTATATGTTATATGTTATATGTTACGTCATCAAAGCTTTAAAGAAACTCAACTCAACTAACCTGATTTGTTCTACGTATAAAAGTTTTATAACAAAGTTGTATAACAAAGCTCAATATTCTCAAACAGGTACAACTATGGCCATCTAGCGTGGAAGTGACTACTTAAAGTTGCGACCACTATATAATATATACACAATGGTCGGTGTTGTTTTTGTTTCTATTGGGACACGACATTTGGCGCAGCCGGGAAAAGAAAAAGCAAAAAATAAGGTATTGTTACGCGCCACAAAGTGATACAAGCGACATCTATTGGAAATGGAGACAACTTTAGGTTAGTGACATCCTAGTAAACTGGGTTTGGAGAACGGAATATTCAGGAAGGTTCTAGGATAATTTGTTGAGTATAAATACGGCGCTACTCACATCCAGGAGGCAGTCTTATTTCAGATAGTGAAATGAACGAAGTAAACTATTGCAATAATTAGAAGTACAGTACTAGCGATAACTATAAAGAGTTGATTTGATAATTGTTTGTAAATGTTATAAAAGTAAATAGTGAAGTTAAATAAAAGAAAGAACTTGTTAATGATATCTGAAATATTGTGTTTTAAATAACCAACTAAGGCCACGCTCGTAACAACTGGTGTCAGAAGTAAAATAAAATAACGAAATAAAGTGGTGGCATTTGACTTTGCAATTCAAAGAGTGATTAATTTTGTGAAATCACGCAAGAATGGGACGCAAACTAGAAGAGCTTCAACGACATTTTTGGTGGTTTTTATTCAAATATAGCGGCTTAAAGTTGAAACTTTGAGCTCCCGCCCCTCCCAAAGCTTGCCCCTCCCGCAAAAATGAAGATGCGGAATAACGAAATCTACGTAAATATCAAGTTTGGTAAAAAACTGTTTTTTTCGAAATTACCCCGTCCATTTTCGAAATTCGAAATCGAAAAGTACCCTATCTAATACCCAGTTCAGATTCCCGTACAATGACATATAAATGGTTGTCGTAGGCTAAAAACTGTAGAAGGAGATAGATCCCTACGAAAAAACTGAAGATTACCTCGATGGGCACATCTTCCAAATGTTTGCTTATAACTTTTGATTGTTATTGTTGGTAGCACTTAGGGAGGTCATTTTGAAAAGGGGACACAATGCGCAAATTTTTTCATAGTTTTGCCAAGTTCGTGCAATGGTGATATTTCGAATAAATGTACACTGAAGCGCGACAAAAATTTTGGTGAAATAAAAAATTCTAGAGAAAACTGTTTTTTTTTTAAATAATTGAAGGCACAATTATAACTAATTATGCGTTCTTAGAAAGGCCAATATGTGTTCTTTTAAATAAAGGTTTGAACGTCACAATCCATTAATTAGAATAGAAATTATAACGGAATTACTCTGAAAAGGTATGCAAAATCTCGAAAATCGATATTATCGATTTACTCGAAAACCAAGCGGAGTTCGATATAAAAATATCTAAACTTTTGTGACCCAAATGACCTCTACTTTCATCCCCTTAAAGGATTAAAGACATTTACGGAACACCCTGTATATATATGAATTGTATCGTAACATAAAGTTCTATTTTGTCATTATTGAAACAAAAAGGGATAAATTCTAGTAAAATATAGTTTCTTTTTGTACATTTAAATTTCCTCTAGTTATTAAATACATATAACAACACAGTGAATCAGTGAATTGCAAGTGAAGTTTCTAGCTTTTACGTGTAAGTTGAGGGAAGTAAATTTTGTATATTAATAGAATTTGTTCGAGTAATTAATTTCTTCATAAGATTAATGTTTGTTTAGTCATTAGTATTATTCGTTTGCAATAAATAATTGAGTGAATAATAGAGTGACAAATTTCTGTTTATTTAACCGCTACACTCCACCAGAATATTTATTCCAGCATACAGCATATTCTCGTTTGTAATCATAGTTTGTTTGAAAGTCAATTATTGGAATTGACAAGTTTCATTAAATTGTGTTTTGCGAACGCAGTTTTGTGTAGACGTCAATTATTGGAATTGGCAGTCAGCTGTGATAAAATAAGCCGGCAGCCAGTAATGAAATCACTCAGTCGATCAGCGAGCATCGAAGCAGAAACAAGTCGAAAGCACAGTCAGCGATTAGTGTAATATCCGACCGCGAGAAAACAACTCAAAAGTAAGAAGCGTTGACCCTCACCAGTGGACTACCAGAAGACTAGCTATAAAAGTCAGTCGGCACCGAAAGATTGGTCAGTTGCCTCCCAGCAGCTCGACCAGACACAACTTCCGTCCAAATCCAATCCGCAAGTCGTGTTGACTAGTTCAACGGCAAGCGCACGTTAATCGTGCTGGCTTGAGATTAGTAAGCGCACGCACAACGTGCCGTACCCCAGTGTAGGCTACTCTGCCGATAAGCGCACGTTAATCGTATTGATCAGAAGAGTAGTGAGCGCACGAATATAGATTCCGTCCCCGTATCCCCAGTGTTGGCTACTCTTGACGACAAGCGCACGTTAATCGTGTTGGTCTAAGGAATAGTGAGCGCACGCTCCTACCCCGCACATACGCCGCGTAGTTATAAGGTATTATAAGTGAGTGAGTGAGTGTAGACTAAGCAGTGTGTATTACGTAGACCGCCCGAACAGACAAAATTTATAATATATTTAGTGTGTTGTGGCCCAGTCTACTGGTACACGGAAGCAACAGGCTGGCAGGTGTACCAGTAGTAAAGTAGCAAGCAATAGCGGCACACTGCCGCTTATTGCTAAATAATGTGCTGATTGTTTACATTACGGCAGCAGTGACGAAACATGCTACTTCGCATAGAGCACGGTCATTGCCCGTTTTGTTTACAACAGAACAGCTGCTTGCTATCGGTGACATTGGCCAGCAGTCTCGTCATCGGTTGTAGAATATTACCGCATCATAATAGTTACATATGTTAGTTAAGGTTGAGGGTCAGATTCTAGTTCCGAGTTCCGTGTGCAAGTTTTCGTGGTGCACAACTAAATTGGTGTGGGCTGGGCAGTTCGGGTTTTAATTAGAAAGCGGTCGGAGCAATAGTAGTAACAGTGATTTGAAATAAAAACGGTGTAGTAAAAGTAAAGTCGGTGTTGTTGCTTTTTTTCTATTGGGACACGACATTTGGCGCAGCCGAGAAAAGAAAAAGAGAAAGAAAAGGACGCTACTCACATCCAGGAGGCAGTCTTATTTCAGACAGTGAAATGAACGAAGTAAACTATTGCGATAATTAGAAGTACAGTGCTAGCGATAACTATAAAGAGTTGATTTCATAATTGTTTGTAAATGCTATAAAAGTAAATAGTGAAGTTAAATAAAAGAAAGAACTTGTTAATGATATCTGAAATATTGTGTTTTAAATAACCAACTAAGGCCACGCTCGTAACAGTGTAATAAGTAAGGCATTGGAAATTTTTTTTTTATATATTGTTACGAGCGTGGCCTTAGTTCGTTATTTAAAACACAATATTTCAGATATAATTCAAAAGTTCTTTCTTTATTTAACTTTTCTGTTTACTCTCACAAATTCACAAATAATTATCAAATCAACTCTTTATTTAGTACTGTACTTCTAATTATCGCAATCCAAATAGTTTACTTCCATTCCTAACAGATGTCGCTTGATTCACTTTGTGGCACGTAACACTGCCCCCTTCTTAAAATTTGTTCGTCCCGAACAACAGATGGTCCACGGTCTTGGTGCTCTCCGTATTGACCCAAGCGATCTAGATGAACGATTTTTCTTTTGCATCTTGTACCGCGCTGATTCTTGTATGGCATGTTATTAATTTTAGTTTTAACTGCATACGGTCTCTCCCAGTGTTGTGGTAACTTTGGAGAACGTCTCATGGCCTCGTGCACATCAGCTAATCGTTGTCTGAGCTTTGTTACGTAGTCTTCTGGTAACTTTTGTTCGCCTTTGGGTATACCAAACTTGAGGTCGCTAGGTAAGCGCATTTCCTTTCCGAAAATGACCTTAAATGGGCTTTGTCTGGTCATATTGTAAACAGCTGATATATAAGCCATTAGAAATATAGGAATATGTCGAAACCAATCGTGTTGATTATAGTTGAAGACCTTCCTGAGATGTTTGATTAATGTTCTGTTGAAACACTCTTCCATGCTTTGATTTTTCTTTCGTCTTTTATCTTTGATTCCTTTCTCCTCAAATTTCTTCCCCTTTCGATTGCCGTTGTCATACTTTTCACTGCCGCCTTTGCGCTTCTTATTATCATCATCGTCAGAAACTTTATCTTTACTTTTTCCGACCTTCATTATACCCTTATCATCGTCATTATCAGCATCTTTAGACCCTTTACTTTTCGCCTTTTTCTTTCTTTCATTGTCCTCGCTCTTGAATTTCTTTCCTTTCTTCTTTTTACTTTTATCACCGTAATCATCATCATCTTCTGATTTCTTTCCTTTCTTCTTTCGACTTTCGTTATCATCATTGTAGTCATCGTCATCTTTTTCTTCCATCCGTCCGCAATGATTCCATTCAGGATTGCATGGACGTTGTGAAAAAGCTTCTGCATATCCGTGGATACGTCCTTTGAGGTATGGGATTTCAAAGTCATGAGGTTGCAGTCTAGTCTCTCCACGGAAAGCTTGCTCTCTAGCTCGCCATCTTCTCCCTTCTTCTTCTGTTGTTTGCATTCGTCCTCGTTTCCTACAGTCGTTTTGCAGGTGTCCCAGTCTACTACATTTCCAGCATCGAATAACACCACGCGAAGGAGTGGTCTCTGATGACGGTATTCTGCTGTGAGTCTGCTGCCCAGCTCGATATCTTTGCCCAGCTCGATATTTCTGCCGTTCTTCTAGCGCTTTCATTCGTCGGCGTTTTCTGCAGTCCCTTTGGAGGTGTCCTGGTCTATTACAATTCCAGCATCGCAGAATACCACGTGAAGAATTGCTCTGTGATGCTTGCATTCTATTACAAGTACATTCCTCCACCGAAATTTCTCTCACTCGTACTGCACTTCGAGAAGCTTGCCTGGCAGATTCATACGCAAATGCATACGCTAGTGCTTCTGCTGTTGATTTCTTTCCTGCTAGCCTTAACGCTTGTTGTAAATTTTGATCTGCAATGGCGTTCACAAATGCTTCTGTTGCCACTTCATTAAGGAAATCCGCATTTACGCTAGAGTACGAAAGATAAGCTAATCTTTCCACATCAGCCTGCAGTTGTTGTAGTGACTCGCCATGCTTTTGAGTCCTGCTGCGTAACTGCAGGCGATATACTTGCTGCATGTGTTCATCTCCATAACGTAATTCTATCGCCTGTACTAGTGAAATGTAATCACGTTGCTTTTCAATCTGAATAGTTTGTAATAACTCTGACGCAGGACTTCGAAGGGCTAATACCAGAGCTGTAGCTTTGTCTGCGTCATTCCATCCATTTACTTCGGAAGCTGCCTCAAACTGTCTCTTGAAAATATGCCACGAATTTTGTCCATCAAATATTGGAGGTTTCATTCTGCCTGCACCGGATATTTCAGTTCCTTCGTGCCGAGATTGTCGGTACTTCATTCTGTCCAAATCTGCTTTAAAGTTGTCAAGCTTCTCCGTAACATTTTGTTGCACTTCCGACACTTGCTGTTGAACTTCCAGCACTTCCTGCTGGATCCTTCAATTTTTACATTTTGCTCGTCTAATGAATTTTTAAGAAAAGTTTTCTGTTCCTCCAAACAGGTTTCTAGACAATTCTGCAAGGAACACTTTTGTTCATCCCAACGGGCTTCTAGAGAATTCTTTAGTTCCTCAAAAGCATTCTTTTGTTCCTCAAAAGCATTCTTTTGTTCCTCAAGGGCATTCTTTTGATCGTCCAAACGGGCTTCTAGAGAATTCTTTTGTTCATCCAAACGCGCTTCTAGAGAATTCTTTTGTTCCTCAAAAGCATTCTTTTGTTCATCCAAACGCGCTTCTAGAGAATTCTTTTGTTCCTCAAAAGCATTCTTTTGTTCCTCAAGGGCATTTTTCACTTGCAGGGTTGAAAACTCCATTTTGGTCATTAAAGTACCCAAAAGCTGTTCTATGTTCATCGCAGGCTCTTCTTCAGTTTCTGGTTCTTCCTCGAAAACGTATGTATCAGGATTTTTTTCTTCCTCAATCAACGCTTGTCTAAGTCGCTCGACTAGAACATTCTTTAGACCTGTCGTTTGCAATGACCGCTTCCCCAACTCCACTTTCAATTCCTGTATGCGAAGCTCCTCTAGTTTGCGTCCCATTCTTGCGCGATTTCACAAAATTAATCACTCTTTGAATTTCAAAGTCAAATGCCACCACTTTATTTCGCGATTTTATTTTACTTCTGACACCAGTTGTTACGAGCGTGGCCTTAGTTCGTTATTTAAAACACAATATTTCAGATATAATTCAAAAGTTCTTTCTTTATTTAACTTTACTGTTTACTCTCACAAATAATTATCAAATCAACTCTTTATTTAGTACTGTACTTCTAATTATCGCAATCCAAATAGTTTACTTCCATTCCTAACAGATGTCGCTTGATTCACTTTGTGGCACGTAACAATATTATACATACAGGGTGATTCTGATCAAGATACCTTCCGGTATACCACGCGATTCCTTGAGGTAAGCTGATCAAAAAATTGCCCCCCCCCCTAGAAACCTTCCTTTAGGAGTGGTGGCCAGTTGAAGATTTCGCCAAACCCTGATGGGAATAAATGAGTATAACTTTTGAACCACACTATAGATTTTGATTATTGTTGGCTTATTAAATAGCTAAGAATAGTAGCAAATTTCATAAATACCGCTATTTATTTCAAAACTTTTGGGTGTAAAAAAATTAAAATTTTCGAAATATTTGAGAATAATTTAAAGATGCTTAATTAAAAAATACAGTGTAATACACTTTTTGACAGCTACTATTCTTAGCTATTTAATAAGCCAACAATAACCAAAATCTATAGTGTGGTTCAAAAGCTATACTCATTAATTCCCATCAGGGTTTGGCGAAATCTTCAACTGGCCACCACTATATGCCTAGGAAATCCTAAAGCGAATTGAGAATAGATTAAATCAGCGGTCTCGGCTAAATATCCGGGTAAAGATGAAGGGCTGCTAGCTGAGCTAGAGGTGTATGCAGTAGCAATATTCAAAGCGGGTATCAATGGTAACTGTATTTAACTGGAACGAAATTTGAGGCACTAGAAAAGGTAAGAGAAGAAGCCATATATTTTGAAAGAGAAGCCCGAAGATTCCAAGTTAGAGAGCCGGGAGTATGGTATGGGGATCAGTAAAGAACTATAACGAATGTGCAGGAAGGACGGAACACGAATAATTTCAATGGAGATACGCAGAGATGGCCCCAAAGAACTTTTCACAGAGCCAGAAGCCAACTCAATCAAGAAATTATCGAGTATTCCCAGCGAGAGCCCTGCAGCTGAGACCAATTCAGTGCTTCAAGTGTGGGAAACAGGGGCACATAGCTAAAGAGTGTAGGCTAGGGAGGCAATCTTCTTATTGTACTAAGTGCGCTAAATATGGAAATGAGGCGTCCGTATGTAAGAAGCAACAGGTCCGGTTCGCGCAGACCTCAGCAACCGATCGAAGTGAGTTTAGCAACACGGTTCCGAATGGCTTTTATTGCCAATTCTGTCGTACCTGTGACCATTACACAGATATTTGTATCAAGAAATATTTGGCAAAGCAAGGAAGCCAGCAGGGAAATGGGGAATGGCAGCTGGGAAAATTCCCCCCAGTTGCCTTCAATTAGCCAATCTAGTAAGTATAAGCGCTACTGAGAAAAATAAGTAAGTAATTGCAGCATCACATTAGAATCAGATATAGCGCTAGACGGTAAGTTAACCCTTTTAGTGGATACAGGATCTACTTGTAATTTAGTTAAGGCTAATCGTATAAAGAGAAGCACTGTTATCCAACCCCAGCGGTCAATTACAATAGGTGGATAATTTGAAGCTCAAAGAAATTCACTAGGGTCTTGCAGGGCTAAATTACGAATGGGTGTTGACGAACAAGACTGCGAATTCAATGTCACATATGACACGGAATCCATACCGGTTGATGGGATATTGGGGATGGAATTCCTCAAAGATAAGACTGTAATAGACTGTATTAGTAGAAAATTTTCGATAAGAAGCACAACAGAAGCGCAAGAAATACCAAGACCTCTATTCGGCAGTGTTACGGGGATAGAGAAAGTTGCGACCATAGTTTTGAAGGGATACAATTCAGAAGATACATGCCAGTCACCCATCAGAGAACATAATCGAGAAGATTTTCCAGAAAAGGTAAAGCAGCGTATGACAGATCAGATCAGGGCATTGCGGGACATTGTGTGCAGAGCTGGGTTAGCCGCTGAAAGCATGACCGATATTTAAAGGAGAACTACGAAAATGAAAGGGCGAAAAAAGGAAAAGTAGAAAAGCTCAGCGGGCACCCACATTGAAGGACGAATTGGAAGGAACTCAAGACACAGAGCAGCCGAAACTACAGGAAGACCAGGGAAACACTTAGATTGCAACCCTATCTGCACCAGAGTCATTTGTAAATTGGCCTACAGAGCTTTGGGGTGGCGAACAAGTACGGCTAGCGAGAAGTAAAAAAGGGGGAAAAACACCTTCAAATGGAAGCTGGCTCTAAAAATGTAGAAAGCGAAGCTTATACTAAAGCTCAAGCTCAGAAGCGGGAGGCAACACCACATGCAATCAGAGTCGAGTACAGGGAGGGATCTGAACTACGATTGGAGCCGAGATCAGAACAACTGGTGAGAATTGAAGTTGCTAATAAGCATGAGATGGTATGTATGGCGGAAGAAATCAGCCCGGATGTGTATTGCGCAAATGCCTTAATCAGACCGAACAACGTACACGCATTTGTGGGCATTGTTAATGCCAGAAGTGAGGCGGTCTAGATAAGGAATTTTAGGCCAAAATTGGAAAAACTGAGTAAGTACACCATATAATCACTAGAAAGACAGAGAGGGAAAATTCATTTTTATCAAGAACGACCGAAGCTAATGAAGCAGGCTCTCATACTAGGGGATGAGCTGAATTCCGATAAAATGGAAGCTGTAGTTCAAATTTGTTATAAGTACAGTAATATTTTTCACTTACCAGGAGATCAATTGCCATACACTACTGCGAAAACGCTTAAATTGCCATTAATGCCTAACGTTGGACCCATAAATAGGAAGCAGTACCGTATGCCAGCAACTTATAGGGAGGTGTGTCAAGAGCAACTTAAAAATTGTTAGAGGATGACATCATTGAGCCAAGCGATAGCCCATTTAACTTTCCAAAGCTGCTGATTTCTAAGATGGGAACGGATGACGCAGCAAAACGAAAGTACAGGTTATGTGTTGACTTCCACGAGTTGAACAAAGTATGTATCCCATTTTCATATCCTCTGCCTAGGATTGAAGACATTTTGGATAGACTGGGTCACTCTCGGTACTTTTTTCCACATTATATTAGCTAATGGGTATCATCAAGTGCTAATAGATCCAGCTGACCGCGGGAAGACGGCATTCAGCACGAATTTCAGTCATTTTCGATATAAAAGATTGCCATTCGGGCTAAAACTGCTCCTCCGTTCTGCCAATCTTTATTGAATGGAATTTTAACGGGTCTTCAGGGGATAAGGTACTTCGTTTACTTAGATGACGTAGTAATATTCGCGAAAAACTTGGACGAGCACAATGACAAGTTGAGAGAAGTATCTGCATGTTTTCGAGAGTATGACATAAAGCTTCAGCCTTCTAAATGTCAGTTTTTGAAGAAGGAGGTGGTATACCTTGGACATGTTTGTTCAGAGCATGGAGTCAAGCCAGACCCTCGTTTAGTGGAAGTTGTACAAAAGTTTCCTAGTCCAAAGACGACCAAGCAAGTACAGTCATTTTTGGGGTTAGCGAACTATTATCGGAAATTTGTGCCTAACTTCTCAAAACTCTTAGCACCCATTAACAAATTATTGAGAAAAAATATCCGATTCAACTGGGGAACGGAATGTGAACAGTCCTTCACAACCGTTAAGCACCTCCTCACCTCACCACCGGTGTTAGGTTATCCAGATTTTAAGAAGGAGTTTATCGTTATCACTGATGATCAAGTGGAGAATCCTTAGGGGCGGTTTTAGAGCAAGAAGGTAGACCAATTAGTAATGCCAGTCGGACTCTAAATCCAGCCGAGAGGAACTATTCGACAACGGACCGGGAGATGTTAGCTATTGTTTGGGCCATACGCAACTACAAGTGTTACCTCTTAGGAAATCACCTTAAAGTTGTAACGGACCATCAGCCACTTCGGGCTATGTTTAAGGTAAGGGACACCTCCTCACGGATGGTGAGGTTTCATCAAAAGTTGGCGGAATATAATTTCGAGATCATATATAAAAAGGGGAAGGATAATGGCAATGCAGACGCCCCGAGTAGGATTCCGAAAGAAAATACACCAGCAGAAAGTCTAGGCAAGTAAGAATACCCATGTTTGGCAGCCACCCGAGCCCAAGCTAGGAAACAAGAAGAAGAGCAAATATCAACTCATGAATCCGAAAGAGATTGGATAGACATGAATGAAAATGAGGTAAGCGAAGTTGATGTATTGGATAAGCGCCAGCCCCAAGTGATTGCTAAACTAGAAAAATTCAAATGGTATTAAAGGATTTCCTTAATTCCCGATTTGGGGGACACTTCGAGAGAAACAAAACTCTGGAAAGAGTGAAGCCGTTTTATCGATGGAAAGGTATGAAGGGCAATATCGCGAACTATATCAAACGATGTACAGTTTGCAAAAGAAATGAGCACACTAAAGCAATCAAAATGCCATTGGTCGTAAAGGAGGTGTCAGAGAGACCCTTCGATAAAGTGTATGTTGACTTGGTGGGACCGTTGCCTGTCAGTCACAGTGGGAACAGGTATATCCTATCTATGATGGATGACCTGACCCGATTTGTAGATTTTGTAGCTATACCAAATCAAGAAGCCAATACCGTTGCCGGAGCGCTGCTCGACCAAATTCTCAGTCGGTATACGCTACCAAAGCAATTGGTCACAGATCAAGGAGAAAATTTTGCAGGGGAAGTTTTTGAGGGCCCTATGTAAGAAGCTAAAGATCAAGAAGCTACAAACTACTGCTTACCATCCTCAGACGAACGCAGTGGAGGACAGCATTCGACTTTAGCAAATTATTTGAGAAGCTTTGTAGATCAGGAACCTCAAAACTGGGACGAATTTTTGAGTACAGCGGCTCATGCATATAACAACTCGGTGCACTCCGGTACGAAACTGACACCTATGGAAACCCTATTCGGATTTGTGTCAGACATCCCGAGTAGTTTATAGCGAAAGCCCGAACCAATGTATAACGCGGACAAGTATCATACAGCTTTGCGGTTCAGCTTACAGAAAGCGTTTCAGCTAGCAAGAGTGAATCTAATACGAATATCCGCCAAAAAATATTACGATAAGTCAGCCAAAGCAGTCGTTATACATGTCGGTGAAAAGCTTTTGGTGAGGGATCCAGCTCGTGCAGGAAAGTTATCGTCAAGCTGCAGATTCTCCTAATAGAGCATGGATGGATCAGGAAGCCGCAATAAAAAGTATGCAGAGTGCCATCAAAAGTGAGGAAAACAGCAGGCAGCAGACTCAGCACCACATTTACTTAGCAGCCACATCGGTGACAGGACTCTTAAGTCTTAGCAGCCTATTAATAGTGGCAGGAATTGTGATCTACCTGAGACGTTGGAAGCAGAACCAAGCCCTACTGAGCAATCGAAATACATCGGCGTTGCCAATCGTACTAAGGTCAACTAGAAACAGCCGAGCAATGAAATTAGAGCCGCAAATGGAGAACAAAGGACGCGACACTAGCATAGAAGTAAGAGTCCCCACAACAGCTAATCTGCCTACACCTAACTTACCCGCTGTCGTTGGAAAGCAGCTCGTACAGCTGGAGTAGCACAGCAGCAGTGTTAGGGAAATAGGACGTAAGATAGTATTGTAAATAAGTGGGTTATGGCGATCAGTAGTTAGGAAAAATAAATATAACAAATTAGTGATATTAAATAGAAATAATAATTGTAAATTACAATTAAAAAAAAATGTATGCTGAAGATTTAAAAAAGATAAAAGGATCAATGTTTTGCTTTGAAAAGAAAGAAATGTAATAATAATATAATGAATTAATTAAAAAAAAAACTAAAGCAAGCAATTGAAATGTAGCAAATTATTATGAAAATGTATTAAGAGAATGAAGAAAGATTGTTAAAAGAAATAAAAGATATGAATGTGTATGTAAAGATAATTATTAAAGAAATAGAACAGAAATGAAAGAAAATTTATGTAAAGGTGGAAAGAAAAAAAAATAAGCATGATGTAAAGATACAGTTAAGAGGAATGTCAAGAAAATTATAATTGTGTTTATATAGAAATTAAATTAAAAGAAATGTAAATCGTACAGCTTTTGAATTGAATGCCCTAAGTGAACACACCGGACCTAGTTCCTCTGGGAACTAGTTTTATCCAGGGGGGAGGGATGTTGTGGCCCAGTCTGCTGGTACACGGATGCAACAGGCTGGCAGGTGTACCGGTAGTAAAGTAGCAAGCAATAGCGGAACACTTTACTTCGCACAGTAAAGTGCCCTTATTGCTAAATAATGTGATGATTGTTTACATTACAGCAGCAGTGAATAAACATGCTACTTCGCATCGAGCACGGTTATTGCCCGTTTTGTCTACAACAGCACAGCTGCTTGCTATCGGTGACATTGGCCAGCAGTCTCGTCATCGGTTGTAGAATATTACCGCATCATAATAATTACATATGTTGAGGTTGAGGGTCAGATTCTACTTCCGAGTTCCGTGTGCAAGTTTTCGTGGTGCACAACTAAATTGGTGTGGGCTGGGCAGTTCGGGTTTTAATTAGAAAGCGTTCGGAGCAATAGTAGTAACAGTGATTTGAAATAAAATCGATGTAGTAAAAGTAAAGTCGGTGTTGTTGTTTTTTTTCTATTGGGACACGACATTTGGCGCAGCCGGGAAAAAGAGAGAAAGAAAAAGATAAGGTATAATAAGTAAGGCATTGGAAAAATATCTTTTTTTATATTAAACATATATACATATATATATATATTTTGTTCTTTCTGATTAAAAATTTTTTTTTTAGAAAATAACAAAATATATTTGAGTAGAGTAAGAGTGAAATGTGATATATGTACATACTTATGTAGGTTATAAGAAGATTTTTGAAAAAGTGTAATTGGTTCTGGGGATTACAAAAATTGATAAGGAAAGAAGCGTTTTAAATATCTGGAGTTGTTTTGTTTTGCGTGTAATGTTAGTCTTATTGTTTTTTATTTGTTAAGTAAGTGAGTTACTTTCTTTCTTCAGGTACCTATCAACAAAATATTTTGGTTTATTATATTTTTATTTAAGTGATGTATGCGTGAGTTAAAGTGAGGCATAAGAATGTGGAATTTTTAAGTGATTATGATATGATAATATGTTAATAGCATTAAGGCGCTCTTTTCCTTTAAATTGTTTTCAACGTCACATTTATGTAGAAACGTTAATCGTAGTCGTGAATATTATAAAAGAAAAAAAAAAAGAGAATATATAAGTAAGTTGGATTAGTGGGTGGTATCATTCACCGTTAAGAGTCCAATGGTATATGATTATTGAATACTCTGCGCGCTCTTTTGGTCCAATGGTATATGATTATTGAATACTCTGCGCGCTCTTTTGTAATCGGCTTTTAAATAGAGTTCACGAGTTTCGGGATTGAGCTTTGTTGAAGTGTCGTTTCCAGTTTGAATGAGTCGAATGTTTCGGTTGTCACACTAAGTCTTAAGTAAAAGTTACAGTGAAAAATGGTATATTAGTGTAAAATAATTAGTGTAAATGTCAGTAGAGAGAAGTAGTGTGCTCACAAGGAAAGAACTAGACTGGCAATACATTGGGGAACGACTCACAGGAGAACTGCGAAGACGTCTAAACAGTGAAGAAGCAAGGAGTTTGTTAGAAGAATTTTATTCGAACACTGAAGGAAGTACAAAGGGCGAAATATTGGACTCATTGGTGGCCATAACGTTGGAAGTTATTCAAAAGCAGGAAGATTTGAGAGAGCGAGTGTTGCAAGAAAAGCAGGAAGAAAATACAGGGCTTAAGGGAAGAATAGACTCGCTGAGCTTACAATAACAGGAAGCAGAAGAAACGGCAGCGCATTTAGAGCACGAGTTGGGAATTGCGCGATTATCATCGGAAAAAGTGCAACACGAGGTGAGCAAATCAGGAAAGAATAAGGGATACAACCCAAGAGAAACTGATATTTTGAGAACAGAGGAAAGGACAAAGGTAAGCATAGGGTCGAGAGACGCGGAATTGGTTACGAAACAAAAGGATATAGCAGAAAGAAACGAAATAGCAGAAAGTGTGCGAGACGAAGTAAGAGCCACCGAAAGCGGCAATTGCAACGTTAGCAAATAAGGAAACAAACAAGTCAATATGGCAGATTCTTATGAGAAAATCATGGACATGGTGGTGGTGGTGTCCAAATACGTTCCCATGTTTTCAGGAGAAAGGTCACCGAAACTAGCAAAAGAGGTAGGTACACCGCTTCCTAAGCTGCTGTAAAGATCTCTACGATCGTCTCAAGGCCGGGGAACAGTCGATATTCATGAAATGTGTAAAATATCGACTGATGAATGATGCATACTATTTAGTAAATTCCGAGGAGCCGAGGGATTTTGAGGCATTGCAGCAAACTATCGAAACTACCTATATGCCTAGGAAATCCTAAAGCGAATTGAGAATAGATTAAATCAGCGGTCTCGGCTAAATATCCGGGTAAAGATGAAGGGCTGCTAGCTGAGCTAGAGGTGTATGCAGTAGCAATATTCAAAGCGGGTATCAATGGTAACTGTATTTAACTGGAACGAAATTTGAGGCACTAGAAAAGGTAAGAGAAGAAGCCATATATTTTGAAAGAGACGCCCGAAGATTCCAGGTTAGAGAGCCGGGAGTATGGTATGGGGATCAGTAAAGAACTATAACGAATGTGCAGGAAGGACGGAACACGAATAATTTCAATGGAGATACGCAGAGATGGCCACAAAGAACTTTTCCGCAGAGCCAGGAGCCAACTCAATCAAGAAATTATGGAGGATTCCCAGCAAGAGCCCTGCAGCCGAGACCAATGCAGTGCTTCAAGTGTGGGAAACAGGGGCACATAGCTAAAGAGTGTAGGGTAGGGAGACAATCTTCTTATTATACTAAGTGCGGTAAATATGGACATGAGGCGTCCGTATGTAAGAAGCAACAGGTCCGGTTTCCGCAGGCCTCAGCAACCAATCGATGTGAGTCTAGCAGCACGGTTCCGAATGTTTTTATTGCCAATTCTGCCGTACCTGTGACCATTACACAGATATTTGTTTAAAGAAATATTTGGCAAAGCAAGGAAGCCAGCAGGGAAACGGGGATTGGCAGGTGGGAAATTTCCCCCCAGCTGCCTTCAATTAGCCAATCCGGTAAGAATAAGCGCTACTGAGAAAAATATACATGAAGTAGAATTAAGTTTTATAAGAAATTGCAGCATCACATTAGAATCAGATATAGCGCTAGATGGTAAGTTAACCCTTTTAGTGGATACAGGATCTACTTGTAATTTAATTAAGGCTAATCGAATAAAGAGAAGAACTGTTATCCAACCCCAGCAGTCAATTTCAATAGGTGGATTATTTGGAGCTCAAAGAAATTCACTAGGGTCTTGCAGGGCCAAGTTACGAATGGGTGTTGACGAACAAATGTTATATATGACACGGACCCCATACCGGTTGATGGGATATTGGGGATGGAATTCCTCAAAAATAAGACTGTATTAATAGAAAATTGTCCATAAGAAGCATAAAAGAAACGCAAGAAATACCAAGACCTCTATTCGGCAGTGCTACGGGGATAGAGAAAGTTGCGACCATAGTTTTGAAGGGATATAATTCGGAAGATACATGCCAGTCACCCATCAGAGAAGATTTTCCAGAAAAGGTTAAGCAGCGTAAGACAGATCAGATCAGGGCATTGAGGGACATTGTGTGCAGAGCTGAGTCAGCCGCAGAAAGCATGACCGATATTTAACGGAGAACTACGAAAATTAAAGAGCGAAAAAAGGAAAAGTAGAAAATACTCAGTGGGCACCCACATAAAAGGACGAATTGGAAGGAACTCAAGACACAGAGCAGCCGAAACTACAGGAAGACCAGGGAAACACTTTGATTGCAACCCTTTCTGCACCAGAGTCATTTGTAAATTGGCCTACAGAGCTTTGGGGTGGCGAACAAGTACGGCTAGCGAGAAGTAAAAAAGGGGAAAAACACCTTCAAATGGAAGCTGGCTCTAAAAATGTAGAAAGCGAAGCTTATTCTAAAGCTCAAGCTCAGAAGCGGGAGGCAACACCACATGCAATCAGAGTCGAGTACAGGGAGGGATCTGAACTACGATTGGAGCCGAGATCAGAAAAACTGGTGAGAATTGAAGTTGCTAATAAGCATGAGATGGTATGTATGGCGGAAGAAATCAGCCCGGGTGTGTATTGCGCAAATGCCTTAATCGGACCGAACAACGGACACCCATTTGTGGGCATTGGCAATGCCAGAAGTGAGTCGGTCTAGATAAGGAATTTTAGGCCAAAATTGGAAAAACTGAGTAAATACACCATACAACCACTAGAAAGACAGAGAGGGAAAATTTATTTTAGTCAAGAACGACTGAAGCTAATGAAGCAGGCTCTCATGCTAGGGGATGAGCTGAATTCCGATGAAAGGGAAGCTGTAGTTAAAATTTGTTATGAGTACAGTGATATTGTTTACTTACCAGGAGATCAATTGACATACACTACTGCGAAACGTTTAAGTTGCCTTTAATGCCTAACGTTGGACCCATAAATAGGAAGCAGTACCGTATCCAGAAACTCATAGGGAGGTGTGTCAAGGGCAGCTTAAAAAACTGTTAGAGGATGACATCATTGAGCCAAGCGATAGTCCATTTAACTTTCCAGTTCTGCTGATTCCTACGAAGGGAACGGATGGCGCAGGAAAACGAAAGTAAAGGTTATGTGTTGACTTCCGCGAGTTGAACAAAGTATGTATCCCATTTTCATATCCTCTGCCTAGGATTGAAGACATTTTGGATAGGCTGTGTCACTCTCGATACTTTTCCACATTAGATTTAGCTAATGGGTATCATCAAGTGCTAATAGATCCAGCTGACCGCGAGAAGACGGCATTCAGCACGAATTTCAATCATTTTCAATATAAAAGTTTGCCATTCGGGCTAAAACTGCTCCTCCGTTCTTCCAATCTTTATTGAATGGAATTTTAACGGGTCTTCAGGGGATAAATTGCTTCGTTTACTTAAATGACTTAGTAATATTCGCGAAAAACTTGGACGAGCACAATGACAAGTTGAGAGAAGTATTTGCATGTTTTCGAGAGTATAACCTAAAGCTTCAGCCTTCTAAATGTTAGTTTTTGAAGAAGGAGGTGGTATACCTCGGACATGTTTGTTCAGAGCAAGGAGTCAAGCCAGACCCACGTTTAGTGGAAGTTATACAAAAGTTTCCTAGTCCAAAGACGACCAAGCAAGTACAGTCATTTTTGGGGTTAGCAAACTATTATCGGAAATTTGTGCCTAACTTCTCAAAACTCTTAGCACCCATTAACAAATTATTGAAAAAAAATATCCGATTCAACTGGGGAACGGAATGTGAACAGTCCTTCACAACCGTTAAGCATCTCCTCACCTCACCACCGGTGTTAGGTTATCCAGATTTTAAGAAGGAGTTTATCATTATCACTGATCCAAGTGGAGAAACCTTCGGGGCGGTTTTAGAGCAAGAGGGTACACCAATTAGCAATGCCAGTCGGACTCTAAATCCAGCCGAGAGGAACTATTCGACAACGGACCGGGAGATGTTAGCTATTGTTTGGGCCATACGCAACTACAAGTGTTACTTCTTAGGAATACACTTTAAAGTTGTAACGGACCATCAGCCACTACACCAGCAGAAAGTCTAGGCAAGTAAGAATACCCATGTTTGGCAGCCACCCGAGCCCAAGCTAGGAAACAAGAAGAAGAGCAAATATCAACTCATGAATCCGAAAGAGATTGGATAGACATGAATGAAAATGAGGTAAGCGAAGTTGATGTATTGGATAAGCGCCAGCCCCAAGTGATTGCTAAACTAGAAAAATTCAAATGGTATTAAAGGATTTCCTTAATTCCCGATTTGGGGGACACTTCGGGAGAAACAAAACTCTGAAAGACTGAAGCGGTTTTATCGATGGAAAGGTATGAAGGGCAATATCGCGAACTATATCAAACGATGTACAGTTTGTCAAAAAAATAAGCACACTAAATCAATAAAAATGCCATTGGTCGTAAAGGAGGTGTCAGAGCGGCCCTTCGATAAAGTGTATGCTGACTTGGTGGGACCGTCGCCTGTCAGTCACAATGGGAATAGGTATATCCTATCTATGATGGATGACCTGATCCGATTTGTAGATTTTGTAGCGATACGAAATCAAGAAGCCAATACCGTTGCCAGAGCGCTGTTCGAGGAAATTCTCAGTCGATATACGCTACCAAAGCAATTGGTCACAGATCAAGGAGCAAATTTTACAGGGGAACTTTTGCAGGCCCTATGTAAGATGCTAAAGATTAAGAAGCTACAAAGAACTGATTACAATCCTCAGGCGAACGCAGTAGAGGACAGCATTCAACTTTAGCAAATTATTTGGGAACAAGGTAAAGGTGATTAATTACGTTAACGCCTACCAGGGGAGGACCTTGCCATGCAAGGCACTCTGTCAAGACCGTCCGTACGTGACGAAGGGTCACATCCTGCCCGAGGTGTTCCTGCACAGGCAGCTGGTGGGCATCCCCTGGGGTGCAGCTGGCTACCTGACTGAATACGGCGGATCTAGAGAGGAAAACTCGATAAAACCCGCAATCCCAGGTGTAAACAATCGTGCCTATGGGATGAATGCCACTGCGTCAGTGTGTCTTATAACGATGGACTCCGGATACCAGGCGACCTCCGGTTTCAACCTTAGCCTTATCTCGGCATGCCGGCTCTGCTGAGATGGACCAACCTTTCCGAGCATACTCGTGGGACCAAAATTGATAAGCCCGTTTTTTCTGAGGGAGGTGCACCTCTAAATGTACCCAAAACCCAATCCGGGGCTCTTAACGAACCCGAAAATTTCCAGGACATTACAAGTCCTTCATCTGACGGCGATGCGATGGATACACTCCCCCTAGACGAGGAGGATCTCCTTAGATCACCAGACCATAGCCAACAGGACAGCGGGAATACTGAAGTTCCCACATCCAAAGAGCGCAAGCCAAAGCTCAGTGGCGCGGCCAAAAAAAGGTTTAAATGGCTTTTAAAACATGGCCACACAGAGGCAGAGGCTAGAAGGATTGCTGCACTTCAGATAGAACAGCGGAATGAGGAGAGTCTTAAAAAACGGACTCGCTCTGACGACTCTTCTCCTAAAGTGGAGCAACCTAGCGCTAAACGCAGCAAGGCAGCAACGGAGAATCCTTCAAAGAAGCACGTCTCCCAGCCTTTGCGTAAGCAGCCCTCCTATAAAGAGGTTGCAGAGAGCGTTCGGGTGGGTATTCTTCCCGTCGGTTATCCTGAGGTGGCACTCAACATGGATCAATTGAAGTCCGTACAGAGTGCTATCTTGAGAGAGATCGCGGCTAGAAAACAAAGCCCCCTGAAGCCAAGATTCCTGGGCTCCACATTTAGACCAGGGTGGATGGTCATCAACTGCGCCAATCAGGACACCGTGACGTGGCTAAAAGGTGTAGTTGGGGAGCTAAAACCCTGGGAAGGAGCCAACCTTGTCCTGGTCGAGGAAAGTGAAATTCCTCGCCCACAAGTTCTTGTGGGATGCTTTCCCAACAGCGCTGAGGACCCTACGGACTTGATTCTCGACTACATCGAGGGTCAGAACGCGGGGTTAAAGGTGTCAGAGTGGATTGTGTTACGCAAGACACAAAAACCAAATGTAACAGAGCTAACCTTCTCCGTGGACCATACGTCCATGGAGGAGCTAAAAAAGGCTCATTACACAATTGGGTGCAAGTTCGGCTCAGTCCAACTTAGGCCCAAGGGTGGGGCAGTAAAGACTGTGGCGGAGGCTGGGGATGGCCAAGGTCAGATTAAAACTCTGACTGATGAGCCTCAGCCATCGACATCAGGAACCAGCAGGCCTAAACTTTCTGTCAAGGCTAAGGCTGGCCCCGGTAAAGCAGTCGGAACTGCAGAGGCTAAGCCGGGGACTTCCGCAAAGAAGTCCGAAGGTACTAAAAAGAAGCCTCCTCCTGCCCGTGCGAAGCAGGGCAAAAAAGGAAATCCGAAAGGATCTCCTATCAAGGCTGCTAGCGGCCATAAAAAGTCATCCTAGTCATGACTAATCATCATCTAAGTTGCCTCCAGATAAATCTCCATCATGCCAAAGCGGCATCAGACGTGCTTAGCAGGAGATTTGTCTCGGAGAAACTTAGTCTGGCGCTCATACAGGAGCCCTGGGTACATCAAGGCCGCATTAAAGGACTTCCCACAAAATCATGTAAGTTAATTTACAGTAATGAGCATGAATATCCCAGGGCAGCATTGCTGCTCAACACTAATCTAAATTTTATTCCTCTTTCGCAGTTCATTTCGAGGGACGTAGTTGCAGTAGCTCTCGAGGTACCAACTCCGGGAGGTAGTCACGAGGTAGTAGTGACCTCAGTCTATTTTCCTGGAGATGCGGATACACTACCTCCTACAGAGCTAAAAAGACTCATCAGCTACTGCAAACGAAGAGGAAAGCAATTTATCGTTGGATGCGATGCGAACGCACATCACACGCTATGGGGCAGCACGGATACCAACATCAGGGGTGAGTACCTCCATGATTTTATAATATCTAATAATTTAGAGATACTAAATCGAGGTAATAAGCCAACCTTTATGAACACTATCAGACAAGAGGTCCTGGACCTAACACTTGCCAGTATGTTCATAAGCACAAAAATAAGCAGGTGGCACGTATCGAACGAGATTTCCATGTCCGATCACAGACATATCAGGTTCGATATAGAAGCCGCACTTAACTCAAGTCTAGAGTACCGAATCCCTAAATTAACTAACTGGGAACTCTATCGACAACATCTTAAGGCTGTAGTTAACTCTCCCGGTAGTAGCATTAGCACAACGGAGGAGTTGGACTCAGCCACTACGCAGCTACAAACGGCTGTACTGGCTTCATTCGAACACAGCTGCCCTCTGAAGCAAAAGACTTGTAATCGGCAGGTACCTTGGTGGAATAGGGAACTGAGTTTGAAAAGAAAAGAAGTCAGAAAACTATTTAACAGAGCCAAGCTCTCTGGTACCTGGGGAGAATATAAAAAGGCTCTAACGGAATATAACATAGAATTAAGAAGATCTAAAAGAAGAACCTGCGGACCTTCTGCGATGGCATAGATCAACTGCCCGCAGCTACCAGGCTCCATAAGGTTCTTTCGAAAGATCACACGAACGGTATATGCTCACTTCAAAAAGAAGATGGGAACTATACCGAGAGTTGTGAGGAAACAGTCAGGCTCTTATTAGAAACTCACTTCCCCGACTCCACCAGTCCCGTTCAAGGAATAGTAGCTCCAGACCCAATTGAGGTGGGCAATTACAGGGTATCTAACAGGAGTAAGAGCCTTGCGGGAAGAATCTTCGCTCCTAACAAGGTTAGATGGGCCGTTGGTACGTTTAAACCCTTTAAATCTGCTGGAGGGGACGGCATCTTTCCTGCCTTACTACAGCAAGGGGTTGAAGAAATACTTGTTCCACTACAAAACATTTTTCGAGCCAGTTACGCTCTGGGGTATATTCCCCAATGCTGGAGAGACGTCAGGGTGGTATTTATACCCAAAGCAGGAAAAAGAGCTAGCTCTCTAGCCAAATCGTTCCGACCCATTAGTCTCTCGTCATTTTTACTTAAAAGTGAAGTTTTGATTAAATCACCACTTCATTCTAAGCAATTCGCTTATCAAGCAGGCAAGTCTACCGAGACTGCCATCCACATTTTGGTTAAAGACCTCGAAAAAGCTCTTGAAGCAAAAGAGGTGGCCTTATGTGCATTTGCAGACATAGAAGGTGCTTTTGATAACACCTCCTTCGAAGCAATTAAATCAGCTGCCGAGGACAAGGGCTTCGAGCCCCCCACGGTTAATTGGATAGCCTCCATGCTTAGAAGCAGGAGGATAACTACTACTCTAGGAAAATGTTCAGTCACGATCACTGCAGCTAAAGGCTGCCCACAAGGAGGAGTTCTCTCTCCACTCCTATGGTCGATCGTGATTGATGATCTCTTAGAGAAGCTGACCAGTTCGGGTTTTACCGTACAAGGCTACGTGGATGACCTAGTAATCACGATACGGGGCAAGCATGACCAAGTCATATCCGACCTCATGCAAAAAGCCCTTTCTAAAGTCCGCACTTGGTGCTTAACCAAAGGCCTCAGTGTAAACCCAAACAAAACGGTTATCGTTCCATTCACGAGAAGATCAAAGCTTTCACTAAAGGCTCCTCTTCTCGATAACACGGAATTGATATTTTCAGAAGAAGTCAAATATCTGGGGGTCACCTTAGATAAGAAACTTTCCTGGAATTCGCATCTGTCTAGAGTGACGGAAAGAGCGATAGGATCTCTCTACACGTGCCGTCGCTTCATTGGCAGAACATGGGGTCTGAAGCCAAAAATGATGTACTGGATGTACACCACGGTTGTTAGACCCATGGTCACCTATGCGGCCCTCGCATGGTGGCCAAAAACTAATGAAAAGAAGGCTGAGGCTCTGCTTCAAAAAACACAACGGCTTGCCTGTCTAGGAATAACTGGTGCCATGAGGACCTTCCTACAGCAGCCATGGAAGCCTTACTAAACCTTCCACCCCTACATCTGCAGGTGAAAAAGGAAGCAATCTCCAGTGCTATTAGACTGCAAAAGGAGAAACAGTTAAAACCAGGGAATCTGGTTGGTCATTTAAGTATCTTAAAACAGATACGCTTTGAGCAAATGACGACAATATCTGATATAATCACACCCAAGGTGGATTTTGTAAGACCATTCGATGTGGTTTTGGGAAACCGACAGCAATGGCGTTCCACTAAACCGTCCTTTCAACAAGGATCGATGGTGTGGTATACAGACGGTTCAAAAACGAACAGTGGAGTCGGACTGGGCGTATACGGCCCCAGATGCCATATATCAAAGGCCCTGGGCTCTACCCCTACCGTATACCAGGCCGAGGTATTCGCCATAGAGGAATGCGCCAATACCTGCATTAAAAGAGCCATAAATGGCTCAACTATTAATATTCTCTCGGACAGTCAAGCTGCCCTCAAGGCCTTAAAGTCCTACACCATTAAATCAGGGATAGTCTGGGAGTGTCTACAAACCCTAAAAGATTTATCAAGAGGAAACAAAGTTATCCTCATGTGGGTACCGGGACACAAGGGCCATAAAGGCAACGAAATTGCTGATGGCCTAGCCAAAAGAAGAGCGGAAACTCCCTTTGTCGGACCGGAGCCATTCTGTGGCACCTTAAAGTGCTACCTCAAAGCTGCCCTAAATAACTGGGAGAACAAACAAAAATCCCTATACTGGGAAAGGCTACAAGGACTTCGTCAGGCAAAAAAGTTTATCGACACCTCTGGAGGAAAAACAAAAGAACTATTACTCCTCAAGAAAACAGAGCTCAAAATAATTACAGAACTCTTCTCAGGCCATTGCCCCTTGAGGTATTACCTTAACAAGATGGGCTTGGCTGAGACTTCATCCTGCCGCTTTTGCCAGGATGCTCATGAAACCTCGGAGCACCTGCTCTGCAACTGCGAAGCATTGACCAGGCCGAGACTGCTCCATCTCGAACATGCTTTTCCTACACCTAACTACGTACGGAACCTCAATCCCAGAAGGATCCTAGACTTTATTAACAGTCTGCACCTAGAAAGGGAATAAATTCAACGGGGACTCACAATAGATCTTTTGGGTCGTGGTGATTGCGAGGCTGACGCCTACACACCCCTCTACGAATCTAATCTAATCTAGCAAATTATTTTGAGAAGCTGTGTAGATCAGGAACCTCAAAACTGGGACGAATTTTTGAGAACAGCGGCTCATGCATATAACAACTTGGTGTAGAGGACAGCATTCAACTTTAGCAAATTATTTGAGAAGCTTTGTAGATCAGGAACCTCAAAACTGGGACGAATTTTTCAGAACAGCAGCTCATGCATATAACAACTCGGTGTAGAGGACAGCATTCAACTTTAGCAAATTATTTGAGAAGCTTTGTAGATCAGGAACCTCAAAACTGGGACGAATTTTTGAGAACAGCGGCTCATGCATATAACAACTCGGTGCACTCCGGTCCGAAACTGACACCTATGGAAACCATATTCGGATTTGTGTCAGAAATCCCGAGTAGTTTACAGCGAAAGCCCGAACCAATGTATAACGCGGACAAGTATCATACAGCTTTCCGGTTCAGATTACAGAAAGCGTTTGAGCTAGCAAGAGTGAATCTAATACGAAATAAAATATCCGCCAAAAATATTACGATAAGTCAGCCAAAGCAGTCGTTATACATGTCGGTGAAAAGCTTTTGGTGAGGGATCCAGCTCGTGCGGGAATATTATCGTCAATTTTCAAAGGTCCGTATGAGGTAATTTACGTTCATAATCCCGAGAACGTAACTATACTTCAAGGGAAAAGCTCAAGCGTATACATACAAACCGCATACAAAAATTTGAAGAATAATTTAAATGTATTCGCAGTATAGTATACAAATAATGATAAAGATTTTTATATATTCTACAGAGCAATAGGCATACCAACACTACAGCCCTAGAGAAGAGCGATTTATTGGTCCGAGAAGGAAATCAACGCGGATGAATCCTAGAACCTGGTTAAGCGGGAGAATTTAAAAAAAAACAAGGGGGTGGATGGTAAAAAAAAAGAACAAGAGTAGACAAAAAGGGGGGGGGGAAGAATAAGAGTAGACAAAAACGGGTAAAAAAAAAATAGAAGGTGAGAAAAAAGATCAAAATAAAGTAAGAAAAGGGATGTAATCAAAAACAATAAGAAGTTCAAGCAAAGGTAAATAAGAACAAGAAAAAAGATATTTAGATAATATATAATATTAGAAAAATATATTTAGATAATATTGAATTAATGAAGATATTATACTTACATGAAAAAATAAAGGTAAATTAATTAAGTAATTGTTTTGTTTTTTCTAATAAAAATAGTAGTAGGTTAGGATGGTTGCCATTTAGCGAAGTTAAGTAGGGTTAAGACGGAAGCAGTTCGGACAGTTTCAGCGGAAGTTCTAAGAGAGCGAATGAGTAATCGGATTGAAAACCTGAGAGAGGTGATATATAAAGCTCGAGCTGCCTCTAAGAGTATAACCAAGTATTTTAGCAATGCTAACTACATCAGAGACGAGTTTAGAGTCGAAAAAGAGGCAAACACTCAACAGTGTATCAAGGATAAATCACGTTGAAGGCCGGAAAGTGGAAACACTTTGGCGTCGGCTGTTTGCACAGAGGCGAAGCAGGAAAGTCCTCTCTATACAGAGGAGATTTTGGTAAGGTTGCCAGAAGGAATGTGGGGGCAAAAGCAAATTCGGGAAGCAGTTGTTAAAGGGTATGGGTCAGATTATCCTCGCACGGAAATCGAACCAGTTATTTCCGAAACTGCAGCCTTTGTGGAGGCGCGAATATGCGAAAAAGCTTCACTCTTAAACAGGGCAATATAACCAAACCCCTCCTTATCTCAAGAAAAGGCAGGGAGTTCATAGTACAGCTGGAACCAAGAACGGAGCAATTGGTAAGAATCTGTGTCGAGAGCGAAGATGAGCTGGTGTGCGTGGCGGAAGAGATTATCCCAGGTGTATACCGTGGTAACGCCATAATCAGGCTGGAGAATGGACAGGCGTTTGTGGGTATTGTCAGCCGAGCTGGTTGAGATAACGAATTTTCAACCCAAGCTTGAGAGGTATTCAGTACAGCCACTGAGAGATACGGTAAAGGCGGTGAGTCGCACTCAGCAAAGACTCGGATTACTGAAACAAACACTGGTACTGTGGGATGATTTAAATTGTGAAGAAAGAGAGTGGTGTTTGAAATTTGGAGTGAGTATAATGACTTTTTTACTTACCAGGTGACAAGATAACATATACTCCAACTAGGACTTTCAAGCTTCCATTTCTGTTAAATACAGAGCCCATCCACAGGAAACAATATCGTCTGCCGGAGGTTCACCGAGAAGAATGTCAAAAACAACTCGAAAAGCTCCTAGAAGATGACATTATAGAGCACAGTGATAGCCCTTTTAACTTTCCGGTATTATTAATACCAAAGAAACGAAAGGATGAAGCATAAAATCGGAAGTATAGGTTATGTGTAGATTTTCGGGAGTTAAATAAAGTCTGCGTCTCCTTTTCGTATGCTCTGCTACGGATCGAGGACATCTTAGATCAATTAGGTCACTCTAGATATTTCCCTACCTTGGATTTAGCTTATGGTTATCACCAGGTGTTAATCGTCCCAGCGGACAGGGAAAAGACGGCTTTTAGTACGAACTTCAGCCATATCCAATATAAACGATTACCGTTTGGATTGAAAACCGCACATCCGTTTTTTCAGTAAAATGGTTCGGCAGGTGCTATCGTTTCTGGGTCTTTCGAATTACTACCATAAATTCATTCCCAATTTTTCTAGGATATTGGCTCCAATTAACAACCTTTTGAGAAAAAAGGTGAAATTCAATTGGGGGCCAGCATGTGAGGACTCTTTTAAAACCATTAAAGAGTCGCTGACTTCCTCTCCTGTGTTAGGTTACCCAGACTTCAATAAGGAATTCCCGCTTATCATAGATGCTAGCGGAAAGTCATTAGGTGCAGTATTAGAACAGGATGGGAGGTCTATTGGTTATGCCAGCCGCACGCTTAATCCTGCTGAGAGAAATTACTCCACCACGGAACGGGAAATGCTTGCTATTCTTTGGGCGGTACGAAATTATAAATGTTAGCTTCTGGGCAGGCATTTTAAAATTAAAACATATCATCAGCCGCTCCGAGGGATTTTTAAGGTGAGGAATACCACATCACGCATGGTATGATTCCATCAGAAATTATCTGAGTACGATTTCGAGATTATCTACCAGAAGGGAAAGGAGAACAGTAATGCGGATGCCCTGAGCAGGATACCGTAGCCAGTAGAAGGCACCAGTAAAGAGAAAGAATCTCGCTGTCTTGAGGTTACACGAGCACAAGCCAAGAAGCACAGTGGCTGAAGAGAAAAAAAACCCAGATTCCGAGAGCGAATCGGAAGATATTCAGGAGGCCAAGAGAATGGTAACAAGAGCGCTAGACAGTCCAACACCCCAACATGTGACCGACCCGGAGCATATTCAGGTAATATTGAAGGATTATCATGACTCCCGATTTGGAGGACATTTTGGCGGAAACAAAACATTACACAGGGTGAAACGCTTCTATCGCTGGAAAGGAATGAAGAATGATATAGTGAAATATATTAGCAAATGTAGGCAATATCAAAGAAATAAGCATTCTAGAGCCCATAAAATGCCATTGGTCATAACAGAAGTATCGGAAAAGCCGTTCGATAAGGCATACGTTGACATCGTGGGGCCATTACCTACAAGCCATAATGTCAACAAATATATACTGTCTATGATGGATGACCTGACGCGGTTTGTGGATTTCGTGGCGGTACCCGATCAAGAAGCCAACACGGTAGCCCGGGCACTGTTTGACCAAATACTGAGCCGATATACGATTCCCAAGCAATTAGTGACTGATCAAAGGACTAATTTTACGGGTGAAGTCATGAAATCCTTATGCAAATTGTTAAAGATCAAGAAATTGCAGACTACCGCCTACCACCCGCAGCCAAACGTAGTAGAGCGACAGCATTCGACCTTGGCTAACTATCTAAGGAGCCCAGAAACTGGGATGAATTTCTAAGAAGTGCGGCACACGCGTATAATAACACCGTACATACGGGCACTAAGCTTACGCCCATGGAGACTCTGTTTGGGTTTGTGTCAGAAGTCCCAAGCAATTTAATATGAAAACCAGAACCACTTTATAACGCCGATAGATATCATTCTGTGCTGCGATTCAAGTTACAGAAGTCTTTTGAATTAGCACGGTCAACTTTTTCATGTGGGAGATAAGGTTCTGGTTAGGGACTTAGCTAAGGTGGGGAAATTGTCAGCCAATGACCAACTTCACGCGTCAAATTCTTGCAAACTGTTCAGACCTCACACTTTCCTGCCAAGGGGATGTAATAATCGTTTTTGCATTTCAGAAACAAAAACCGAGGAGGAGGCTTATTGGAAAGAAAGACGGAAGGAAAGATAAATTTTTATTTTTGTGGAAAGGGTAAAAAAAAAAAATTAAAAGAAGAATAGAAGGAAGAAAATAAAGAGTATAAGTAACAAAAAAAAATTTAAAAGAAGAATAGAAGGAAGAAAATAAAGGCTATGGGTAAAAGAAGAAGAATTAAAGGAAAGATAGAAGGAAGATAATAAAGAGTATAGGTAAAAAAGGAAGAATTAAAAGAAAGTTAGAAGGAAGATAATAAAGAGTATAGGTCAAAAAGAAGAAAATAAATAAAAGAGAAAAAATTTGAGAAGCAAGTAAGTGTTTTAAATCTACTATAAGTATAGGAAGGTTGCCCGTTTAAAATAGGTTAGTTAAGTATACGGAAGTGCAACAGAATGAAGGCAATCGCGATACTGCTGGTAGTCCTGGTAGTAGGAGCGGTGGTAGGCGTAGAACAGAACGGCTATAGTATGAGGCAGAATCTGGAGTTCTTTTCCAATACCTGGGAAAGACACACTTCTAGACCCAGCATTGGACTATCCTGTCTACGTTGCAGATGTCAGATGTATCAGATGATTTGAAGTTCGTCTTCAATTGCAGCAGCCTGGTGGAAAGTCTTTGTACCGAAATTATACATACTGGAGTAAAAGCAAGGTGTACGGTAGCAGTAAGGGAAATTGACAATTGACGGTTTGGTCAGTCAAATTAAGCAGCAGGATGAGGAATTATTACATCACACCCATGCTGGAGCTTCCCCTAGAAGAAAACGATCATTTTTCGATGAGGTAAGTGCCGTATCCAAAACACCTTTTGGAACGATGGATCATGAGGATCCCAAAAAAATCTACGCTGCACTCGATGATCTCAATGAGAAAGAGAACCGTAACTTCAGCCTTCTAGAAGACCAGATTACCCTTGTGAAATCAACGTTCGACCTGTTTAATTCATAACGCGTAAGAGCAAAATTCGGACTCCTGATATTGGGCTTATCACCGCGCAAAGAACCACTGATGGAGAGCTATTAGTATTGCAGCGCAGAGTCGAATTAAATGAGGTTCTGACACTACTGACCCTCCAGCCACATGAGATAAGCGACACGTTGAAGACCATTTCGAACATTATGCTTTCGCTGAGCGTCGGGAAGTTACATCCTCTTATAGTCCACGCTCGGGAATTGACTTAAATTATGAGGAATGCGACTAAAGAACTGGACTTAAACGAGGAGTTTCAGGATTTCCAGTTATTAGTTCAGATTGCTAAAGTGAAGACCATATTGACTAACCAACGCATCCTTGTCAGAGTAGACATTCTCCAACCCCAGCGAACTTCATTCGACACGATCTACACCATCCCCGCAGCAGTAGATGAAGTCGGCTACCATGTGTATGACCTAGACGCGGAATTTATTTCAGCCAACAACCAAGAGAGGCAATATGTCTTGCCAGATGACCACCAGTACCAGAAGTCTCAACAGCTAATCACCATGGCGGATCATACCCATTTACTGTGCCCACAGTTGAGCCCGATCATTACGGTCATTGGCGATAACTGCGTGTTAAAACTGTTTCGCAGTTTCAATGTTAAGACTAAGGCTTGTAAGGAGAAAGTCATCCCGAAATGGAGCTCCCTAACGCGAATGATGACTAGAATTCACTGGCTGTTTGTGATGGCCGAAAAAACAAAGCTGGAGGTCAACTGCCGCAATTCACTGATCAAAATAGGAGAGCTCTCATCGATAGGAGTATTGGACATAAAGGAATGCTGTCATTTGCAGATTGGAGATCTACTTATAACCTCTGAAGACGACTCTCACAGAAATGTAACTCTCTTTCAGCCCGCTCCTTCAGAACTACTTAAATGGGAAAACAGAGTGACACCAACAGGTCCAAGGAATCCCGAACATACAAAGCGACAAACAGGAGAACTACAACTTCTAGCAGCAGGTAATTTCAATCAAGCCTGGAAAGATCATGCTGAGAAGATAGCCAAGGTTCAGAGCGCCTTCCAGACTGAGGAAGTTCACAGGTAGCAGAATCGTTCGCGTCAGACCTATTTAGCAGCCACGTCTTTGACCGGGCTAATAAGCATCGTCAGCTTGACTTTAGTAGCAGTAATGATGTTCCATGTAAGACGCTGGAAACGTCAGCAAGGACGACGAAGCGCTGGCAGAGTATCGATACTACCTACTATCCAGACATCCATTAAACACCCCAGACCCACTTCAACAGAGCCGAACAAGGAAGGGACTGACAGTATAGAGTTAGTCATGCCAACAGCAGCAAACTTGCCAACGGGAAGCTTGCCTACCGTCGTGGGAAAACATCTCTTCCAGCTAGAGTAGCTATAATGTATTTTAATTCACTTGATTTAATTGCTACCTGGGTAGGCACGGGCAACCGATAGATAAAGAGAAGAGGGTATTAGGGCTAATAAGAATATTTTCGAAATTAAGTCATTTTGATAAGATTGTAATAAATGTAAACTTCATGTGTATATGTACCATGTTATAGTAGTATATTAAGATTATAATGTTTATGTTTATGTACTTATGTATGATTAGGTAAAATTCATAAAAAAAAACAAAACAAGTATGATATTTTCATATGGATAATAGAATTGATAATAATGTAGAACTAGCCATAGGAAATTAATTGTTGGCATTATAATTACACTTGTCTTCTGTTTAAGGTATAAACTATTATTGTTATTATTACATAGAAGCGAAATTATTATGTACAATAGATGTGAAAATTAGAATATAGAATGGGAATTAAATATATGTATAATAAATAACGATTATTGAGAATTGGAACTAAAGAAATATTGTGAAGTGAAATTTGTAAAGAAAAGAAATGGATATATGACAAAGTAATTAAAAGGAATGTTTAAAAAAAATGTTTGTTAAGATAATGATAAAATGAGAAAAGAAAATAGAAGAATAGAACAGAAATTGTATGTAAACCAAACCATAGTTATAAAAATTGTTTAGATGCTAGGGAATATTGTACCTTAGTTTTTGTACAAATTAGTTAAGTTAGATATTGTAACCTAACTGAGCACCTCGATCTGATTCATCTTGGGAATCAGTTTTTCTCAGGGGGAGGAATGTCGTGACCCAATATTCAATAGGTGAAATTGTGACATCACGACTCGAGCTAGCAGCAGGTGTACAGGTAATTAAACGATTTGCAATAACTAAGCATTTTACTTCGCACAGTGAAATGCTTGGCGATTGCGAATTGTTTACTTGAAAACTGTCACATCCACTGCTGTATGTAACTGGGCATTGAGTCATGGTTAATTAATTCGCTTCGCATAGTGAAATACTCAGCTGGGCTCACTATTTGCTTACATGAAGTATTGGGGGCTCCAGCTGTCGCCAGTGATTAACGTAATACTTTGTAATTATGATTGCGAGATATTGCGCTGGTCAGTGGGGCAAAGTTGCTTCCGCCTGGTTGAATGTTGGTGAGCACGGTCAATTCGGTAGATCAGGTAGCGCAGTTTTAAGTCGTTTAAGATAATAGTTCGGTGTCAAGTTAGTTAGTTGTAATTCGAGAGTGTAATCACAAGTATCGGTCCCGGAGTGATAACTCCATTTAACTTATAACATAATAGAATTAACTTAATTAAAGAAATAAAGTTTTACATTTGAAATACGCGAGTTTTTATAAAGTTTATTGGTATTTAATTGTTTTTTTTACTGGATTGCTTTTAGGACACGACAGCCTTATCCATATTATAATAATATAATAAATAATAAAATAAAATAATATTATTTTCAATGTAAACACAAAAGTGAAGTTTAGTAGGTACGACCGAAAATTTTTTTCGTCCCGAAACGTTCCACATGTCGAAACCAAAAAGAAATTGACATATGCAACCGAAATTTCATTTTTCGGCCGAAAAAAGGTAAAAGTTGTGTTTTTCTTAAAAATCTGACATTAATATATCTACTATTTTATTAGTAAAATTATTAGTTTACCCTCTTCCCATGATTTTTTTAATCATTGGAGCAAAAATCTAGTTTTAAAGTGGAATAAATTGAGTTTTTCTGTTTTCGGTTTTGATGTGAAAGTGCCTTAAGTATCTCCGAGTTTTTAATAAATTACATTGCTTAAAAGCAGAAATAAAATATTTTACGGATAAGAAAGGTGTTTAACTAAAGGGTTTTTATAAGCTGTTAAAAAATCTACAGTGAATATATAAAAGAGTGATAAGGAAATTGAAAAAAAAATTATAATATAACCTCAAATATGACGGATATCGCTAATGATAGTATGGACTGCTTATGAAAAAATGTGAAAATAAGGTCAACTATCAGTACATTTACATGAATACTTGAGTACTTGACTTGAAATCCACTTGAAGCTCAGGTAGGGCGAATGATTGAATTAATTTCAATTACTTAACTGGAATTTTTCTTGAATTTAATTTTCCAATTATTTAAGTTGAAATTTTCGCGTTGAATGAGCGTTTTCATAATATTTTGATTACTTCAAGCATACTTCAAGTATGCTTCAAGTATTCATATAAACGTACTGTATGATGATAAAGCACTCCAGTGCGAAGGTTTCCATATCAGATACTGTAATGTAAATATTAAAGACTACTCTAAAATAAATGATCTTAAAATCGCAATGTGGGCTTGCAGAGAATATAATGACATGATCAGATGGCTGTCTAAAATCAGATTATCTGAATTCATTAATATACAAAAGTAAACTCAAGTAAAAATGGTCCAATACGAAAAACAAATGAAAATAGTCGAGATTGGGATGGAAAAACTTCAAGCGGATGTTGAAAGGCATACAGACACAGTTACAGCTTCATATGCAGCACTTTACGGGTGAGAACTATCCGGGGGAAGGAAAAAGTCCGTGCTACCTAGTTTCGATCATTAGTACGGGCAGCATACCAATACTACAGCAAGCCGGCCATTTTGAAATTGCGGAATTTCTGAAATTTCTAATCGGACAGCTGTACAGAGGTTTATTTCCGATTTCACTTATGAACACTGCAATGTCTAAGACAAGACCCTTCCTCTGGCGCTGACAAATGTTATATTTATACCCTATAAGCTCTCCAGATTATTCTGGATATACTTGCTATAAACTCTCCAGATTATTCTGGAGTGTTCTATTCCAAAATCTTCTATTCATTCTATTCCTGAACTTTGCCGAAGATTCCATCATCGACTCTCCGAACGTTAAGTTTTTTACTCTCCATTTGCAGTAGATGTCATCAGTTGTCTCCTTCTGCTGCACGTAACACTGCCCCCTTCTTGAAGTTGTTCGTCCCGAACAACAGGTGGTCCACGGTCTTCCTGCTTGTAATATTGACACAAGCGATCCAGATGAGCAATTTTACGCTCGCCTCTTGTGCCACGCTGAATCCTGTACACCACGTTATTAATTCTAGCTACTCCCTCCGAGTGTTGTTGTAATTTTGGAGAACGTCCCTTATGTCGTTTCGGGTTGTACAGCCAAACAAGATCACCTTCGTTAAATTCTGAGGAAATACACATCTCCTGGAAAGCCCGCGATTTCCTTGGTCCGACCGAAGTTCGTGAGGCACACCAAACCTTCTGACCCAATCGCGTTATTATTGCACAAGCTTCAGGCCATTTACTGAAATAGTCAATTGTAATGAGCGTTTGGTTCAAGCTGTCGGGACAATGACTCAGTGCAGCACGTCATTGCGCTTTTAAGAGGGAGTACGAAGCCAGAGTGCCTGCGCTCGTTGACAGTGTTCGGATTAGCTCGTCGCCAGGGGTGGTGGAATCTTGACTTCTCCTCTAATAGGTTAAGTTGTTCGCAGGCCGTTGGTGGCCAAGGAAGCTAGAGAGGACCTATCTGGGGTCTGTTCTCGTTGGCGACTGCAGTCGACTTTAGTCAAAAAGACTGCAGTCAAATTAACTCGGCCTGGAGAATGTGTGAGTAAACGTCAAAGAGGTAAAAAAGGAAATGGACGCCAGACGAGAAACTTGTGCTTCGATTATTAATTATTCGTTTAAGCTTCCTCGTACCCTAAAAAAAAAAACTCTGAAATTAAAATCTTTTATGAGATTTGTTACACTTTTAGGTCTTATCTGATTCATCAATCACCATACAATTTTTATCATCCATTTCCATTTTGAAAAACTTTCCCATTTCCCGCGCGAGTTAACTTACTTCCACCTCAGGAGCACAAAGTTTAATGACTCAAGTCGACTGCAGCCAATTGACTTGACGACGTGAACGCAATTTGGTGTATAAGAACACTCCCTAAAATGCCCCGTCCGCCTACACATACAATTAAAAGAGCCGTGTCCATGTACACTTCTGAGTACGACCAGAACGTCATTTTCTGAGTCAAATTGACTAAAGTCGACTGCAGTCGCCGACGTGAACACAACCCTAGTAGTTCACTTCCTTGAAGTAACCACGGAGATATAGAAACATAATAAACAGGGGAATGGTGCTGGAACATGCCCCCGGCATATTCGAAATGACGAAAGACTCGGTTGCTATCTTTGACTAATTCGGGGGGGGGGGGGAGATGTTCACAGCGCGAAGCTATGCCATCTATAGGGAACTGACCCATCCATATACATCGATCGCCCGCCGCCATCGATCCCATACCAAGTAAGGGAGACCGAACTAGAGGGAAGAGGGTAGATAGGCTACCGCATCTAGAGTTCCTCGAGGGAGGTAGGAGACGGACGGCCACACAGGCTGCTCTCAGCCACTAATCATTCCGAGGTAGGGATTTGAATGCCCAAGACGACACAAAAATGATATCCAATAAAAACTGTGGCTCTCATTGCACGCTTGCATGCATTTTATTAAAGCTAATGTTCGCAATATAAAAAGGTATTAGGAGGTTAAGTCATGTATACAGGCTACAAATAATTATTAAGCCCTATAAATTAGAAAAACAATAAACTACTATGAAACAATAACCTAACACGAAGGCTTATTCGCCAACCGAAACGATACACATGTCCATAGGGTGATACTACTTGCATCAGTAAGTTATGAACATACCTACACTATATCTACTCAGCACCCGGAAATATCTACATTGAAATAAACAAGTAAACTTAGAAAGGTATCACTTTAAAACTTACTTCAAAATATTAATGAATTAAAATGGTTGCTAGGGTGCGTGGAACTCCCTCTTAACTCCTACTAGGTTACTACCTTGCTTAATCTTGGCATTATTTGCTAAAAAAAATCTTAATCCTAACATTAGGACTTTCTGTGAAGTAATTTAACATTAGATATTTATATAATGCAACTACTATTTACTTCGATAATATTAACTTAGATACATGAAGATTCCCAATTTGCAGAGAAAAAAACGCATTAGTGAGACGACATTGCATCACCACACCAAATGAACCGTCACCATACGCCTGACCTAGTATTATTTATATACGGGACTATTTCATGGGCGAGAGTGCATAACGAGTAGTAGCCCTTTTGACCACCGTGCGTGTTTACAGAATTATTCTCTGTAAGCTTCTTTATTAGGATGTCTAGTTATTATCTTTATTTATATTTTTGTGTTAAGACGGTTGTTATACATTTTTTTCTTTTATCTAATTTCTTTTTTCGAAAATATATATATATAATATTGATAATAAAAAGGTGTTACTCACTCTGCCGCTCCCAGGAGGGTGAAGCTTCATCCACTGGACCGACGGGTGGTTCTGAAAGCTAAGATAATATAAAAAAAACGAAATCCTCCACAATTACGCATCTGATCTCACGATCAAGCAGACGCACTTCATGCCTGCGCCTAGATTTAACAAGCCGATAGAAGCTAGGCCTGGCGATGGTATGGCAAATAATTGTTTGGTCCGTGCCTGCAGTGAGCGCTTTCCTTTTGCTAACATTCGACACTTCACCTTTACATGCGCCTATCTTATATCCTAAGCTAAGATCTCTATAATATGTTTCCACGACTTTCTCAGGTTGTTCTATAGTTGATTTGAGGTTATATCCTTTTCTTTTCTTGCTGCCTATATTGTTTCACTTTATTTATTTCTTGCTCCGTTTTCTTTTTATTCATTTATCCCGCGCTGTAGTATTTACTTTCCCATATATCCACTGATTTGCTCTAAATAATCCATGAGCTCTTACTGTTGATTTGTTTCTTGCAAGCAGAGCCGATTTCTCTTGTTTTTCACCTTCTTGGATGCACTTAATGCTAATAAAGTCTGAAGGAATTATCCGGAATCGTTGACCTTTGATGCCGGCACGACTATTTGCATTCCTAACGATTTACCGTTAGGTGCTTCCCACTTGCATTTTAATATACCGCATTCAACATGAAGAGAATTCCATTGAACCCAGTAGCTTTTCAGCTTTTCACTCATCCTCGAAATATCCATCCATTCTGGTTCTGCTATGTCTGTTTTCCAAGCAAGAATAGGCGATATGTCCGGATCTTCTCGTTGCGCTGTTCGCAAGTTCTTGATGTCCCAACCTGTTGATGGTTCCACAGTTACCAACTGTATAGTTTGTTTTCTCATTTCAGGTTCGCATGGACTTTGTACCAAAGCTTCTGCATTTCCATGGCTAAGTCCTTTCCTGTGTTGGCTCTCGAAGCCATAAGGTTGGCTTCTCGTCTCTCTAACAATAGTTTGTTCTCTAGCTCGCCAACTTGGACATTCTTCTCTCCCTTTCTTTACTGTTGATTCCCTTCGAAGGCGTTTTTCCTGCAGTCACTTTGAAGGTATCAAAATTTATTACAATCCCAACATCGAAAAACACTACGTGAAGGGGTGCTCAGTGATAACTGCAATCTGTTGCAAGTCTGCTACTCAGCTCGATATCTTTACAATTGCACTTTCCTCTCTTTATCTAGAGATTTCACTCATCGGCGTTTTCTGTAGTCTCCTTGCAGGTGTCCTGGTCTATTACAATTCCAGCATGAAAGGAGACCACGTGTACGTGAGCTCTGTGATGACTGCATTCTATTAAAAGTACATTCGTGCACCGAAATGTCTCTCATTCGTACTGCACTCCGCGAAGCTTGTCTGGAGGACTCATACGCTAATGCATAGGCTAGTGCTTCTTCTGTTGATTTCTTTCCTGCTAGCCTCAACGCTTGGTGTAAATTTTGATGTGCAATAGCGTTCACAAATGCCTCCGTCGCCACTTCATTAAGGAAATTCGCATTTACCCTGGAGTATGAAAGATGCGCTACACTTTCCACATCAGACTGCAGCTGTTGTAGTGATTCGCCATGCTTTTGAATCCTGTTGCGTAACTGTAGGCGATATACTTGCTACATGTGTTCATCTTCATAACGTAATTCTATCGCATGTACTAGTGAAGTGGAATCACGTTGATTTTCAAACGGTACAGTTTGTGAGAGTTTTGAGGCAGGACCTCAAAGTGCTAACACCAGAGCAATAGCTTTGTCTTCATCATTTATTTATTTATTTATTTATTCAAAAGTTAAGACGACAGTATACAGATACAGTTGTTCCATTAATATACTACCGTATAATTATTACAATCTTCTAAAAATTATTTAGAGAACCAAGAAATAAAGAAGAAAAGAAACAAGTTGTATGAAATTATGAACATTTTTTTTTTTTTTTTAGATATGCTCACCACACTACTTAGTTAAAAGTTAATAAGAAATTCAGGTTTACAATTTCAATTAACAATAATTCTGGAGGTGAGTTAGGGAGAAATAATATTAAAAATAAAAAAGTAAGAGAGGGTGAAGAATGATGAGTTACAAGAATATGAAGGAAAACTTAGGAACGTGAAAATTATTTAGTAACCATTAAGAAAGAGAGGATACAACATAGTGGTAACCTTAAATCGCAGACCCGTAATATGGAAGTATGTAAAATTATACCGGAAATAAATTGCTAGAGGATATTTCATTAAAAATTATTTGGTTGAAACTAGCGAGGCTTCTATTATTAAATAAATCCACATTATTAAAGAAAGTATTATGACTTTTTTGAATACGGAAGATGGGTGATTTATTTCTTAAATTAGTTCTGGCAAATGGAAGATTAAATGTGTTGAAATTACGCGATAGACGAGATGGAACATTAAAGCTTAGGTTCGATATTAATTCAGGACAATCCACTATGTGGCTAGTAATCTTATACAAAAAAAATTCATCCAAAATAAGTCTGCGGTTTTGAAGTGTAATCATTGAAAAATTATTAAGTCGTTGAGGATATTCGCATTGAGTACCGGATAGTTTGTATTGGAGATATCTTGTGAAACGCCTTAATGGAAGTTCCAGTTCATTTATATATATGGAATAAAACGGATTCCATACTAGTGAGGCATATTCCAAAATGCTTCTTACAATGGAGTTAAATATTGTTATATGCGAATGCGCAGATTTGAAAGATTTACATGATCTAAATAAAAATCCTAAGACTTTGAAAGCTCTAGCCGTTATATAGTTAACATGAGAAGAAAATTATAATTTATCGTCAAAAATAACTCCAAGATATTTAATTTCATGCATCAAAGACAACGCGGCATTATTTATTGAATAATCAAATTGAAGTCTCTGCCGTTTCCTAGAAAAGGATATAAATTTGCATTTGGTAATATTAAGGGATAGGAAGTTTTCTTCGCACCAGTTTTTCAATTTATTTAGATCATTTTGTAATATTAGGCAATCTTTTACAGTATTTATCACACGAAAAATTTTCGCATCATCTGCATAAAGAAGGCACTGTGATTCCATGCTTTCCGGCAAGTCTTTAATTTATATTGTAAATATGAACGGACCAAGAACTGTACCTTGCGGGACTCCCGAAAGTTGTTTAAAAGGCATAGATTGAAATCCATTGAAAACTACGACACTATCTCTTTCGCTTAGGTAAGAAAACATCCATTTAATAACATCCTCATGGAATCTTTACTACTATCCTTTTATGTTGAACTTTATCGAAAGCCTTAGTAAAGTCAGTATGTATAGAGTCAACTTGTGTACAGTTATCCAATGCAGTTGCAATAACATCCGTGAAAATCGGCAAATTAGTATGTGGTCGAACGCCCAGCAATGAAACCATGTTGGCATTTATTAATCAAAGCATTCGTCTGGTGAATTAACTGTCCATGTATAATTTTTTCAAATATCAAAGCCAAGCTGCTAGAGATAGATATGGGTCGGTAATTGATTACTAATTTGGGGTCACCTGCTTTATAAATAGGTGTAGTAAAACATCTTTTTAAAATCTTAGGAAAAATCTTTTTTCTAATTGACATATTGAACAGGTCGGCTATAGGGATTGAGAGGGCTGCAGAGCATTTTTTGTAAAACAAATTGGGAATTCCATCAGGGCCAGCTCTTTTATTACCATCCAATTTAAAAATAACGTGTTCCACATCCCATTGAGGAACAATGTTAAAACAAATAGATGCATTATAGTTATTCGGAGAAATGTTATCATATACTAAAGCATCAGGCACCGATTGATATACTGAGCCAAAATATTCAGAGAGCATATTACATATAGTATCAGGGGAGCTAGATATGTTGTCTCCATACCTCATGTATTTGGGAAACGAATTAGTGGCTTTTAGGCCTTTAGTAAAGTTCCAGAATCTCTTAGGGTTATTATTAACGGCAGTCTCTGTGTCCACTGTATAAGCTTTGTAACATTCTTTTAACAGTATTTTAGAAATTTTTCGAAAATAGGAAAAAGTCTGATAATCTCAGGATTTTTAGTGCGAATATACATATTTCTATACTTCTGTTTCAATTTCATTGCCATACGTAATTGCGGAGAAAACCAATTTGGAAAATTATTAGAGGAATTAGGCACTTTCGGAACAAAGATCTCAATACATTGATTGAGGATATTATACAAATTACCAAATTATCTGTCAACATTATTTGTAATGACTTGTGCGAAATCGTATGAAGATAAAAATTCATTTATTCTTTCGTAATTAGCTAATTTGAAATTTCTCGTACTCGTTTTAAATTGGCCCATGTGCTGGAATTTATCTAAAGTAAGTAAAACATCAAGAGAAGGGTGGTGGGTATCAATACGACAATACGACTCAGTGGCGTTGGAGATTTATGAACCGATATATTCTCAATTAGTGTGTCCGATAATATCAAGTCGAGAATTCTCTCATTGCCATTCAATTAGTCATTGTATTGATTTAATCCACAAAAGGACATAAAATTTTGAAGACAGTTACCAGAACGAGTTATGTTTCCCGAAATATACATACAATTGTTAATATTGTCATATAACCAGTTTAAAGATGGCAAATTAAAATCGCCCACAATTATTGTTTTGGAATTTGAGGGCAGTAATAATGATTTGTCACAGACATTTGAAAAAACATAGTCATAGACTTCGCAAGAACTTTGTGTATGTATATACACCAAAAATAAAGTGAGAAATTATTAATTGTAATTAAGACTACTAAGTCTTCATTGTTTGTTTCCAGTGCCACTTCTCGGCAAGATTTAAATCTATTATGCACAGCTATTACGCACCCGCCACCGTCTAGTTTATTTGTTTGGTCATAATTACGAGCTTTTTTAAACACGGTATACCTATTATCAAAAATTTCACTACTCATTACTCCATCCCGTAAAAATGTTTCTGTAAAACTAATAATATCATAACCGCTTGCCAATATTTCAAGTCTAACGTCTTCGGTTTTACTACGCAACCCTCTAACATTCTGACAGTATATATTTAATTGCATTACTACTGATATATTATGATTTAAATAAAAAATTATTTAGAATATTTTTTTGAAATAAAATCTATATATTCAACGTTCCTGATAATGTGAGAGATCGAGGACTCATCCTTCTTCATATATATTTTCCCATTCTTCACCCATAAGTACTTAAAGTTAAGTTGCGATTTACACAAATCAGCTTTATAAAACAAAGTTCTCTTAGACCTAGATAAAAATTCATTAATATAAACTCTATTATTGTCAGTATAGTCTAGATGATTGGTACAAAGATCCTTTTCTTGACCACTTCCAAAATATTTTCATTCTCAGTAACTGGGATATTAACTATTTCAATAAAATTGGTTAAGGTGTTATCTTCAACTTCAGTTAATCGACTTTTTATTATTACGAGTTCTGGTGGATAGTCTATATTTCTCCTCCTCTAAGGTTTTTATTCTTCTCTCTTCCGTATATCATTGAAGCTAGACACAAGAGAGTGCACAGAGTTGTTAAACTCTTCCTGCCTTAATTTGATTTTATCAATATCAGATGACAATATCTTTATTGCAGTCATAAAGTCGGTTGAGGTATCCTCTGAATCCGAATCACCAGTGATGATTGAAATATTTGAGTTAGTTTTTGTGCACACTAGGCAACGGTAGGCAGCCGTTCCACTCTCCATATTTGTTTGCAACTCTTTACTAATTTTTGCGCAAGTAATATGAGTGTAATTATGGCAATCAACACATTTCACTCCCTTATTTACTCCAGAAATCTTAGATGCACACTTAGAGCATTTAGATGGCATTATTATGATGATGTTTGCAGTAAGTTGAGATTAAGCACATTAAATTGAAAATTAAATAGATGGACACAGCAATATTGTGATTTTATAAATCGTAAAGAGTTCCAGTTTATATGCAAGAAATAGAAAACATCAAAAATACCTCCTGAACATACAACATCAGTCAGACGACACTCTGTACCAACATCCAGCACGAGAAATCTAGAGGTTATGTCCAAAGAAAATCCGGTACGTTTGAAAAATATCCAGGCTCTTGTTAATATGTTGGTTCACTCGAAAATCCAATCAATTGAAGAAAGTGCCTGATGGCTCATATCACTTGCAGTGATAGCAAAAGTCCCAAAAATGATTATGACGTACAATAGATGGATATAGAAATTGTGATATCGTAAATCGTAAGAGTTCCCGTTTTCGTACAAGAACTAGAAAAATTCCAAAATACCTCGTGAACATCCACATCAATCAGAAGACACTTTACACCAATATCCAGCACGAGAAACCTGATTTAAGAATGTTAGGTTATGTCTAAGGAAATTCAGCTCCGGTTGAAAAAATATCCAGGCCCTCATTAATATCCACCAAATTGGATTAAATTGTTGAGATTATTGAGATTTGTGAGTATGAAGCCCTTAAAATCACCACATTTGTTCACTCGAAACACAGTTGAAGAAAGTGCTTGATGGCTCGTATCACGGACAGTGGTAGCAAAAGTCACAAAAATGATTATGACGTATATTCCACAACAAAACTTTAATGTACATTAATAGCAGTTGTAGCAAAAAGTAGTAATCTTTATAAATTCTTTCAGATACTTTATATAAATCAATTAAATTCCAGGAAATAAAAGTATACTTCAGAGAACAAATGTTAATACCAATCTTCTTCTTCTTCTTATCCATCCATTTACCTCTGAAGTGGCCTCGAACTACGTGAAGCAACATTATTGTTATGGCACGTCTAAGCCAAGGGAAGGAAATTCCTTCCTTCCTTCCATAAAAAGTTCTTGTCTGGTAGGCGTCTCAATTGAACAAAGGAAAAATATAAAAAATGGAGGGGTAATTATTAAATTGAATAATAAAACACACAATACAAAAATAGTGGAAGCTATAAAAAACAAATTAGATATTGAATATGATATATATTGTTACGTGCAACAAAAAGAAACAAGTGGTGACATCAACCGGAAATGGAGAGCAAACAACTTCAGGTTTGGAGAATCGATGCTTGAATCTTTAGGAAGGTTCAGGAATAGAATCTGTCGATTCAAAAATATCATAGATAATTTTTGAATCGACAGGTAGATACGAGTCGGGAAATTAACTTAGCTTTACAAATTAACTTAGTTTACAAATTAACTTAGTTTTACAAATTAACTTAGTTTACCAAATAACTTAGTTTACAAATTCACTTAGTATGAAAAACAAAACTAGATAATTGAAAGAGTGAAATTAAACAAGTAAACCAGCAAAAGTGAAAAGCAAACCAAATAGTGGTAGAGAAATATTATATATTATTATTAAGTTGAAAGTGTATTATGAGTTAAAGTGTATTAAAAATAAAATAAACCGACACGGGTATTTTGGATTAAAAATTCCCTGACCTCGCGCAAGGTAAGAGGGAAAATTATTGTTGCGAGCGTTGCCTTTGGTTCGTTATTTAAAACACAATATGAAATATTTAATATACAAGTTCTTTATTTCACTCTAATCATACAAAATGCATAAACCTTCAATTAATCAACTCAACTTTAATTATCGCTAATACTGTACTTTCAATTATTGCAATCCAATTACAACACTTTCGCTTCTTTATTACATTCGCTTTATAACACTGCAACGTCTAAGGCAAGACTCTTTTTCTGTCGGTGACAACTGTTATATTTATACCCTAGAAACTCTCCGGATTATTTTGGAGTGTTCAATTTCGACTATTCTATTCATTCTATTCCTGAACCTTCCCGTAGATTCCATAATCGATTCTCCGAATCTGAAGTCGTTTACACTCCATTGCCAGTAGATGTCACCATTTGTCTCTTTCTATTGCACGTAACACTGCCCCCTTCTTAAATTTGTTCGTCCCAAACAACAGGTGGTCCACGGTCTTGATGCTCGTAGTATTGACACAAGCGGTCCAAATGAACAAGCTTACGCTTCCCTCTTGTGCAACGCTGAATCCTGTATACCACGTCATTAATTCTAGTTACTACTAAATACGGTCCTTCCCAGTGTTGTTGCAATTTTGGAGAACGTCCCTTACGACGTTTCGGGTTGTACAGCCAAACAAGATCACCTTCGTTAAATCCTGCGGAATTAGCACGTAAGTCATAGCGGGTCTTCATCCGATTAGTATTTGTTGTTAATTTCGTCCTCGTGGCTTCGTGTACAGCAGCTAATTGTTGTTTGAGCTCCGATACGTAGTTTTCTGGTAACTTTTGTTCACCTCTGGAGGACCCGAAATTAAGGTCGCTAGGTCTCTTCCAAATATGACTTTAGCTGGGGTTTGTCCGGTAGTACTATAAACGGCTGATCTATAACCCATTAAGTATATAGGAATATGTCGATCCCAATCGCGTTGATGATAGTCAACTACTCTCTTTAGATGCTCGATCAATGTTCTGTTGAAACGCTCTACCATGCCATCAGATTGCGGGTGTAGAGGAGTAGTTCTAGTTTGTCTTAGTTGCAACATTGTACACATCTCCTGGAAAGTCCGCGATTCGAAGTTGCACCCTTGGTCCGCATGAAGTTCGTGAGGCACACCAAGCCCACTGACCCAATTCGTTATTATGTGTTCAGCGACTGTAGTTGCCTCTTCATTAGGGTTTGCATAAGCTTCAGGCCATTTACTGAAATAGTAAATGGCAACTAATATATAATGGTTACCACCATCCGTTTCTGGAAAGGGTCCAGCGATGTCTACAGGTATCTTTCCAAAGGGGGCTCCGACATTATACTTATGCATTTCTCCTCTGCTTCTGTGTTGCGGGCCTTTGCAAGCAGCACAGACAGTGCATCTGCGGCACCACTCCTTCACAATAAAACCTTTCTCGTATTTTTGAAATAGTTTTGTTCACTCCCAAATGTCCTCCAGAGGTTCCACCGTGCATTTCTTCTAGAACATCTTTGACGTTTGATGGCGGCACGACTATCTGCATTCGGAAAGATTCGCCATTAGGTGCTTCCCACTTGCGTTTTAATATACCACATTCAACATGAAGAGAGTTCCATTGAGCCCAGTAACTTTTTAGCTTCTCACTCCGTTCCGTAATATCCTTCCAGTCTGGTCTTTCCATGTCTTCTTTCCAAGCAAGAATAGGTGAAATATCCGGATCTTCTCATTGTGCTGTTCGCAGGTATTCGTTGTCCCAACCTGTAGATGGCTCCACGTTTACCAACTGTATAGTTGCTGTTGTTTCTTTCTCTTCCACCCGGGCGCAATGTTTGCATTCAAGTTTGTATGGACGTCGTGAAAGGGCGTCTGCATTTCCATGGGTACGACCTCTTCGGTGTTGTATTTCAAAATCATAACCCTCTATCCATCTCGCCACTTGTCCCTCAAGATTCTTAAACTGCGAAAGCCATTTAAGCGTTCCATGGTCGGTGCAAAGGATGAATTTCTGCCCGTAGAGATATTTATGAAAATGCTTTGTTGAACTTACAACCGCAAGTAGCCCCTTTCTTGTAGCACAATAATTTTTCTCTGACTTTGAAAGTGCTTTGCTATAGTAAGCTACTGGAACTTCTTGACCATTCTCCTCCTGCGAAAGCACTGCACCAATACCTTCATTGCTGGCATCCGTGCCTAATATATGTGAATGTTTTCCCAGTTTTGGATAGTGAAGTACTGGAGCTTCACAGAGCTGTTGCTTCAAATTTTCAAAACTTTCGTTACATTTATCCGACCATATGAACGGCTTTCCCTTTTCTGTAAGTTGATGTAGGCTTCTTGCTTTATCTGCAAAACCTTTCACGAATCGCCTGTAGTAGGTAGCTAAACCAAGAAAACTCCGTAATTGATATTTGTCCTTTGGAACTGGCCAATTTTTTACGGCTTCTATCTTCTCTGGATCGGTTCTTACTCCTTGTGATGAAACTATGTGCCCTAAATATTTAACTTCATTCATGTACTCGCACTGAGCTTCAATTATCGCAATCCAATTATAGTACTTTCGCTTCTTTATTACTTTCGCTTGTTAACACTGCAACGACTAAGACAAGACCCTTTTTCTGGCGGTGACAACTGATATATTTATAACCTAGAGACTAGGGTATAAATAAAGTAGATGTCACCGCCAGAGGAAGAGTCTTGTCTTAGACATTGTTAACAAGTGAAAGTAATAAACGAGCGAAAGTGTATATAATTGGATTGCGATAATTGAAAGTACAGTATTAGTGTTATGCACAGCTAGGAATAAAATAAAACAATAGCATTTGATAAAAAATGTATTTCATACTTCCTCTAATGTCTACCAGGTAATTCCCTCCAGGTCATCCCACAGTGTCAGGAACTAATCTGAAAATGAGAAAAAATACATAAATTAATTTAAATGCAGCAATATAAAAAAACTAACAAACAAAACAAGACTAAATTCTTCGAATTACATGCAAAACTGCCAAGAAACGAATTTCTTGGCAGTACAACAACAATTGCATGCAAATGTAAACATTGCCAATTTCTTGCAAAATTCATATTCTCTGCATAAGAAACATTTGCAAATGATGCAAATATGTTTATATATACAAATTACATGAATTTACATTAGGCACACAGCTAAAAATCAACAATTTACACCATTGTTGACATTTCACAAATCAGTTTCCAACATAAATGATTTATTAGAATGTACATGTTTCCTGCAAATTTTTTATGCTAGAACTGATGCATAATGAAATTTAAACACTTAGAAAATAATAAAACACCCTTACCTGGATAATTAATCCATAATTTGCCGAGAAATCAGCACACCAAACACACGGCACTCTTTACTTAAAAACCGCGATACGAACTGTCAAATAGACTCGCGAAGAAGTCAATTTGATGAAAACGAACGCGCTCTACCTGTTGAGCGTAATAAGAAAGCGCAAAATTCACCAGGTAAGCTCGATTTCACGAAAAAAGGTGAAAGTAATTCCCATAATGAGTGGGAAAGAGAAAGAAGTGGAAACGAGATGCATGAAAAATGAGAAATATTTTCATTCCACACTGGAAATTGTCATAATATGGCAGGGAGCCGCCATCTTGATAAATTTCAGAAAAACTAACATATCTAAAATATCTAAAATAGACTCGCGAAGAAGTCAATTTGATGAAAACGAACGCGCGCTACCTGTTGAGCGTAATAAGAAAGCGCAAAATTCACCAGGTAAGCTAGATTTCACTAAAAAAGGTGAAAGTAATTCCCATAATGAGTGGGAAAGAGAATATATCGCATTTTTTTATCAGGCACACATTTCACTCACACGGTATGCACACTTACCTACATACAGTGTCTTCTTACTTTTTTTCCGTATGGACTATGTACATACGTACCCTACTTAATTCAATCTAATTGTATGTACATACATACATACAATTATCAAAATTATTCGCGCCCTCTTAAAATTAATATTTCAAGACGGGCGCACAAGTGCATATCGGATTACAGTTTCCATTGATGCATAAAGCTCGCATCAAAAAACTTTTGCATTTTATCATGTACGTTTTTTCAACGTCGTGAGAAAACAATAAAGTATAAAAAAACTTTTGCAAGATATCGTGGGTACCTGGGTGCAATTTGCCCAAACCTCGGGGAGTCCGTTTTTTAAACCGCCGAGAGTAAGAAGTCCGGCTCCTGGCGTTTTAGGCCAAGAAATTGATTAGCTTATTAAATGATATTAAGTGATTTACGGAAAACTAACAAATTGTGAAAAGTGCTATAGGCTAATAAATGATATTAAGTGATTTTTGGGAAACCTTTTGTTCAAAAAATAAACGAATAAACTAATAGAAACTGTACTAAGTGCTAAGAGGATAAACCTATCTTTTGGTTCTAAAGAATAAATCTCGACGTTGTGAGCTCTCTTCGCAGAGCACGGCCTACGTGCCAGAACTTCTGTATAAACAAAAAAAAAGTGCTATAGATGACTGTTTTCTTTTGAATTCGAATAAGGAATAAGCATATTTTTTTGTGTTTTAAAGCAAATTTCGATCGTCGTGTGCTCTCTTCACAGAACACGGCATACGAACCCACAACAATTGGTGGCAGCGGTCCTTTTTCAAATCAGTGCCGAAAGTTATAAAAAATTAATTTAGTAAAAAATAAAACGAATTTTCAATAATACAACAGCTACGTAACAACATTCCAACCACAATCAGTGCTTAAATATCGAATTTGTGCCAAATATTTATATACTATATATACATATATATAGCGGTGCTCCTATCCACAATAATCAGTGCAAAGCAATAAATAAATTAATAAAATAAAAGTGGAAAATTAACGTTCAATATAATAATAATCCCGATACAACACAACAAATAAATGTACACAGCAACAAAATTCAATTTAATATAACAAAAGAAATTTTACATAAAAACAAAAGGAGTTTACTAATTATTTAAATTAATTAATAATTAAAAATAATATATCCAGTAAATTTCAAGTATAACAGTTAACGCAACAGTAACAGATCAACACAAATAGGTGGATAATAAAAAAAAAAAAAAATAGAGCCCGGGTACTCTAAACAGTACTTAGAGGATAACTAAGTTTAAGCGCCATAGCGCTCAACGAGGGACCCTTGCGAGGCTTCATCCCTGCATCAAACTAGACGAGACCTTAGAAGGAAGGAAGACGACAAGAAATCATCATCCAGGACACTCGATGCGCCTTTCACTAGGACACCAACAAAAGTCGACAGGAAGAAACGAGCACAACGACACAGGAATTTCACTACAACAAACAGCCCCAACACTATTATCTTAATCCTCCTGTATTAAAATGCCGGAACGTTAGCTCAGAAGTGGATAAGGTCCAGGTAGTTCAAAGATTTAAAATTGAAAAGAAAGTACTTAGATTTATCCCAGTTTCTGTATTTTTTATTGTTTCATTTGTGTGTGTGTATGAGATACGCTACTCCACGAAGTGACCTCTGCGGTAAGGCTTCATGAACTTGCTGGCCAGAGGACTTCGATAATCAATAATCGATCCCCTGCGATAGAGCTTCGTTAACCTATCGATCTGGAGAAATATTTTGGTTGGGGACAGCGAGTTTTACAGAAAATATTTTTTATTAATTATATATATTACATATTGTAACATCACCATCTTATCTACGTTTATTTTTCGCCACCACTGCGCATCTACATACATCAGCACATATAATCAGCAGACGACATCATTGCTTAAAACAACTTCCCACTCCAAGTTCCTGTGAAATCAACATCGCCGGACTATAAATAGAACACGACATAATTATTCTGGAGTGAGTCTTTCCAGCTATTCGCACTAAAGCGCACCCTCGTGGTCCAATTGTCAAATACTAGAAAGCACTTACTTAATTAATATAAAAACATTTGTGTGAACCTTTTTGTAAAGTTTACGATTTATTGTATAATTGTAATAATAAAATTGTTCTCTTTAATTTTGTTGTTACATAATTGGCACCCAACTTGCGGCCTTCAATACGACGCCTGAGAATAAGATTCCCCAGAGGAGAAGTCCCCGGCTGAATGCAAAGATATCCATACAGATGACACCGGAACAGTTTGAGCAGCTTGTCGCTACCATTCGACAACCACCACCACCACCACCTCCAATAGAGAATGGGAACTTTGCAAATTGTACTGCACGGTATAATGGCACACGCTCTAAAGCAAAAGTAGACGAATTTGTTTCAGCGGCATCCATTTACAAACGGATTACGAACATGAGCAACGAAAATGCACTTGCTGGTTTACCACTATTGCTACAAGATACAGCGGCAGTATGGTGGCAGGGTATTCAGCCACAAGCGACGACATGGGACGAAGCTATGTCTTTGCTCCGCAACGATTTCGCACCATCACGACCACCTCATCAAGTCTATTGCGACGTATACAGCACGAAACAAGAGATAAACACCCCAACAGACCTGTTTATTTGCAACAAACGAGCCTTGCTTGCTGAATTACCAGAAGGAACACATACAGAAGAACAGCAACTTAATCTTCTATTTGGACTACTACACGTCAATATTCGCGTTCACTTGAGGTGAGAGAAAATTACAACGTTCCAAGAACTCCTTACACAAGCACGTGAGATTGAAGAAACTTTAAAAGAAAAATCATCCCAAAATAAGAAGCAAACCCAGCAGGATGTTGCACCACGTAAGCGACAAAAATGGTGATATTGTAAAAACTTCGGCCATAGTATGGAAGAATGTAGAAAACGAGAAAACTATGAAAAAAATCAACCAAACAGAGGAGCTCAAAGTGTGACGCCATTAAAAACAACACTCACATGTTATGGTTGTGGAAAGCCAGGATACGTAAGAAGTCAGTGTCCCGAATGCAGTAAACGTAAATACCAAGCAAATATTAGTTTCTGTTCTTTTGATATTTCTCCGAAGAGAACAGTTCTTCCTCTTCGACAACGCCCATCAATAAAGATCCATATCAAAGATAAAATCGGAATAGCGTTTATCGATACGGGAGCGAGAATGAGCGTTGCCAGTCATCAATTATACACGCAACTACTACAGGATGGATACGTTTTTCAGAGGCAACACGCATTTGTTGCTTTAGCTAATGGAATAAAGAGTCCGCAAGAAGTACTACTTACAAAAGCAGAAGTGAAGCTTCAAGGCAGAACCATTCCAACACATTTCATGGTTTTGGTTAATGCACCTGATAACAGAACTCTTTTGGGTGTCGACTTCATCGAAGACGCCAGAATTGTTTTAGATTTACCACAACAGACATGGCATTTTTCTGATACCCCCCAGAAGAAATTCGATTTACTGCAAAAGGAATCTAAGCCAACTTTACAAGAAGTATCTACCATTAATTCAGCTCCACAACTAGTTACTCCACCTAGAGAAGCAGAATTTCACGGACCAGAGCTTACAACTCCTCCAGAGCTGAAACAAGGGTTAAGTATACCAGAACTAATCAGCCCGCTAGCTGCAACACCATTTATAGATACTGGAAATACAATCACCACTCCTCCAGAGCTGAAACAAGGGTTAAGTCTCACAGAACCAATCAGCCCGCTAGCTGCAACACCATTTGTAGACATTACAAATACCATTAGTACATTTTGTGCACCAGTATTCGATTCTCCGAAACAATCTTCTTCATCACACGAGGACTACTTACCATCGCTGATTGACAAAATTTTCGAGGATAGTATTCCCACATCTTCAACTGTGTCTAGGACAAAGATAGCAATACATGATCCAGATTTCATATATATAGAATCAGTTGCAATCGAAGAAATTGTCCTAAGAAGAGATGAGGCTACTTCTCTGGATACTTCGCAGAGACACATAATTAATAATATTTTAATTGAATTTAAAAATATATTTGAACCAATAGGTGAACCAGCAGCACAAGTCGAGCATCGTTTTCAAACTGGAAACCATCCACCTATAGCCACACCGCCTTACCGATTGACTGAAAGTAAGAGAAAAATTCTAGAAGATGAAATCAACACTATGCTTGAGCAAAATATAATCGGGGAATGTGAATCATCATGGGCTTCACCAGTTGTCATGGTTCCAAAGAAGGATGGAGGAGTAAGGATTTGTGTTGATTACCGAAAAGTCAATGCAATCACAGCAGCAGATATGTATCCCCTTCCAAGGCTTGACGACCTACTTCATTCTACAAAAGAAGCAGCATTTATGTCAACAATAGATCTACTAGCAGGATACTGGCAAATAAAAATGAATGAGGAAGATAAGGACAAGACTGCGGTTATAACACCTTTTGGAATATACCGATTTAACAGAATGCCGTTTGGTTTGCGCAATGCTCCTGCTACTTTCCGAAGGCCCATTGATAGGATGAAAACGAAATTAGGAGATATGCGAATTTTGGCCTATCTCGATGATATCCTTGTGTTATCTTCAACCTTCGAGGAACACAAACAAGATCTTGCAAAAGTCTTTGATGTTCTAAAAACTTTACAATTAAGAATTAATCGAAAAAAAAGTAATTTTTGTTGCAGAGAAATAAGATATCTGGGGCATATACTAACGAAGGATGGCATCAATCCAGACCCTAACAAGATTTCGGCTATTGAAAATCGAGAAGCACCAAAAAACATAAAGCAGCTCATCTTGTTTCTTCAGACGTGCTCTTGGTTTAGAAGATTCGTGTCAGACTTTGCAGAAATCGCTCGCCCTCTTACAAACTTAACAAAAAAGCTTCAAAGTGGACATGGGAGTCAGAGCAACAAAAAGCCTTTGATGAATTAAAGAAGAAACTTACCACCACTCCAGTCCTAAGGCAAGCAGATGGAACCAAACCCTACATTATTCGAACGGATGCAAGCAGTTATGCCATTGGTGCAGCTATACTACAAGGGGAGGGACCAGATGAACGACCTGTCGAATATATAAGCCGCCTTCTAACATCCGCTGAAATCCGCTGAAAGAAACTACAATACAACAGAGAGGGAAGCTCTTGCTGTTGTCTGGGCAGTATCAAAATTCCGAAGCTATATAGAAGGAAGCGATGTGACAGTAGCCACAGACCATCAAACGTTGCGTTGGCTAATGTCTCTTAAATCACCAAACGGACGACTATCACGTTGGTGTTTACAATTACAGCCATACAATATGAAAATACAGTACACACCTGGAAAGGTAAACGTAGTAGCTGACACGCTATCTAGGCCACCATGCCAGGAAGAAGCACTGATGATAAACAACTGCATCATCTCTGTGGATTTTCCCCGCCAAAGTGAAAAAACCGTTCGAGAATGTCAAATTGCAGACACAGAGCTTGGAAAAATTATTAAGGACTTGGAGTCGACCTCAGCTGAGGACTATTCACGATGGACTTCTCGAGGATATCTGTTGAATAATGGCGTTTTATACCGTTACTCATGGGATAATGACACTGATGAAGCGCAACTAGTCATTCCAAAACAAGAAAGACTTAGAATTCTGACTGCATACCATGACGAACCAACAGCTGGTCACTACGGTGTTGAAAAGACATTGCAGAGGATTTCTTCACTTTACTTTTGGCCTGGAATGAGACACAATATTCACAAGTACATCAAAAATTGTGACAAATGCCAACGGTACAAAATTTCAAACATGAAACCAGCAGGACTACTTCAGACTCCTGTGTATAACCGACGCTTCGAGACAATAGCAATAGACCTCTTCGGTCCTTTGCCTCCTTCCGACACAGGACTAAAATGGATTCTGGTAATCGAAGATATCGCCACGAAGTGGGTAGAGCTGTTGGCACTTCAAGAAGCTACAGCTATCAATTGTGGAAAAATTCTGATAGAAGAGGTATTCTGTAGATATGGTGTTCCAAGACGACTTCTCAGTGATAACGGAACACAATTTATCAGTGCTGTTATGCAACAAATATGTCATTGTTTCAATATTAAATAAGTATTTACTCCTATTTATCATCCACAGGCAAATCCAGTTGAGCGCAAAAATCGTGATTTGAAGACTCAACTCGGCATCCTAGTCGGTAACGATCATCCCAGTTGGCCCGAAAAGCTTCCTTTCATACGATTTGCCATGCATACCGCGAGATGTCAAAGCACTGGATACACTGCAGCTTTTCTTTCGTTTGGAAGAGAGATCAGAGCTCCTGAAGACGTGAACAATGACCTGCGTCAGATAATACAGTCTGAAAATTTCATACCTGAAGTCACTCCACATTTGACACGAATGGAAGCCTTTCTACAAACAGCACGGGAAACACACGAGAAAGAATAGGATCGACAGAAACATTATGCAGATTCCAAACGCCAAGCCGATCCTACATACTTACCCGGAGATTATGTGTGGGTTACGACACAAGCTCGGAGCAGAGCCTCGAACAGATTTACGTCAAAATTTGTACCCCGAAGAGATGGACCATACATCATCCTTAGTACCAAGGGACCCAACAGTTATGAAATTGCTAGTCACGGTAACCCTCAAGATATCAAAGGCACATACCATACTTCTGCTTTAAGTAGATGTCACAACCCGGACACAATTACACCACCCATAGCACCAATCCGCAAGAGAGGACGCCCTCGCAAAACACTTCGATAAAATGATGACGTTTTCCAGAATTGTATCTTCACAGTCGTTTCTCCTTCAGCTACAAAAGGGGAGTGTAACATCACCATCTTATCTACGTTTATTTTTCGCCGCCACTGCGCATCTACATACATCAGCACATATAATCAGCAGACGACATCATTGCTTAAAACAACTTCCCACTCGAAGTTCCTGTGAAATCAACATCGCCGGACTATAAATAGAACACGACATAATTATTCTGGAGTGAGTCTTTCCAGCTATTCGCACTAAAGCGCACCCTCGTGGTCCAATTGTCAAATACTAGAAAGCACTTACTTAATTAATATAAAAACATTTGTGTGAACCCTTTTGTAAAGTTTACGATTTATTGTATAATTGCAATAATAAAATTGTTCTCTTTAATTTTGTTGTTACAATATCTATATGAAATATATATTTACGAACCAAACAAATAATCCTCCTAACACTGCGTTATTCTTAGATGTTATAAGATTGAATTGCCAAATTTTAAGTAAACATAATTACTTGTTGCTGGAAATGTTGACCAATTTTCGCATTTTTTTTTCTCTGATCTATGCAATTTTACAAGTTTTATGCCCGCTACACACCATCGTCGTTTTACTCCGCGTTCGTCGAACAGCGTTGTATGAACGACGTTCAGACAACGCTGTTCGACGAACGACGATAGAAAATTGCAGTGTGGATGACAACGCTGCCGCGTTCTTCGCCACTGCGAAAAATCAAATCGGGTTTGATTTTTCTCCGTACGCCGTTCGCTGTACGCTGTATGACGATAGTGGGGATGCAAAAAGTGCGTCATCGTTCGTCGTTAAACAGTGGAGTACCAGTTGAGTAACGTAAATTGAAAATAAAAACCCGAAATGGCTGATCTAAGAAATTTTTCACAAGAATTTCTGTTAGAATTTATTCAACTTTCAACCTTCAACCGGAACTAAACGAGGATAATGTGTAGGCTACAACGGCGTACGTCGTTCGTCGAACAGCTTTGTCTGAATGTCGTTCATACAGCGCTGTTCGACGAACGCGGAGTAAAACGACGATGGTGTGTAGCGGACATAAAATATTTTTTTTCACGGAATCGAATAGAACTATTCCCAATTTTCCTCCATCCAATCAATGGATCTGCTGCTCGATAAGTGTAATAAATTTATAAACAAAGGTACATAGAATTGTATTGAACAACAAAGAGTTTTTGTCTTTATTTGCACACGTATTTTTTAGCTTTTGTGTGAAAAAAAAATTCTTTTATCTCTCACTCTCCCCTTACTCCCAAAGAGAATATTAATAACACTCATAACTAAACATGACAAACGAAAACATATCTTTTGACGAGCTTTGCTTGTCACAAATACAAAAAAAAAACAAAGAAATCAGAAAAATATAAAAGGAATACCACAGTACTAACAAAAAATACAGAACTCTAGAATTAGTTTCCGAAAAGATCAAAAAATTAGAAGAGTACTGGACAGACTTTGAAAAAAAAGAATCCATTATCCAAAGACATAAAGATTTCGACGAAACTCATGAATATTTTAAACAATCATGCTCTGATAAGACAGAGGATTGGTACAACCTAATCAAAGCAACACTGTCTGATAGATTGAAATCAATTTCTAGCCATGCGGATAACGAAAACAACCCATTTTATTTCCCCGCTCCCAACATTTCACAGAAGAGTACCAATACTGAAGCTATGCAGAAATGTGGAGACCAGGATCAGTCTAATGCAATGCGATTTAGACTGCAAGAAGATAGACAAATATCTATAACACATATTATCCAGTCTATCAATCTTAATTCGCTACCAACTGCAAGCCAGGCATATTTAACTCAAAAACTACATTCGCTGCATGGGTATTGGGATGATTTCAAAACAACTCATATTGAAATAGTTTCAAATGCTGGCCCCGAAGATATTTATATAAATATGGAAGCATCATATTCAGATACTATAATTGCACTACAGGAACAGCTAGATTCGCGATTTCAAGGGTTATCAAATACTACAAATGATTTAACAAATCATCACCATAATGTCTCTTTTAGAGACCAGTCGCATTTCTCCTTATTAGACGCAAGGTCATTAATTCCAAATTTTATTGGAAATTCTAAGCATTTCCACAAATTTATTTCAAGTTGCAACAGCATCGAAGGTGAGCGAAAAACTCTCCCTCCTTAGCTTAATAAGGAGTAAATTATCTGCAGAGGCGTATGATGTATATAGGTACAATCAAATATAAGATTGCTCTGAATTAAAATCTCTGTTAACTCAAACCTTCGAAATCAAAACCTCTAGATCCACCTTACAGTCTCAATTAAATAATTCAAGACAAGGTAGAGAGGAAAGTGTAAAAGACTTTTTGCAGAGATTAAATACAACACTGTCCAAGCTAAATGAGGCAACACATTCCTATACAACAGACATGGTGCTCATACGGTCTTTGTTAAAAGATAATTAGTGTCAGGCTGTGAGAGCAATTGAAGATGGGTTATCCAATACACAATTACAGACCTTAGCAAAAGTACATTCCGATAAATCCTTTTCTGCACTAAAATCACATATTCTAGATCACTCATTACGTATGGAGCAGAAGCAACCCAACTTTCAAATATATAACAAGGTAAATCAAAATTCCTTTCAAAGTATAAATAAGGACCCTCGTTGCTTCAAATGTAATAGACTAAGGCATGCTGCTTCAAAATGCCCAGTCATACAACGATCTATGGAAAACTTTAACACCATCCAATTACAACGTCCTTCAGATTTCAAGAATGTTTCATCTCCGTCACAGGTCCCTAGTTGTCGATATTGCCATCGGATGGGCCATTCTATTGAAGAATGCAGGAAAAGAGCTGCAAATAATTCCCGATTTAACGACAATCAAAGAAATCGGAATAATTTCCAAAAACTAGACACAGCTCCGCAAACAAGCACGGCTGATAGACAGCCACAAAACAGGAACTGGCAGCAGCCAGTATTCCAAGAGAATCGAACTCAACCGAGATATAAAAATTCAAATATCTCAGCTAGATCACCGTCTCCAAATAGGAAGGACAACAAAAGTCCAGCGGCATCCAGGCAGGGAAACTGGTTGCAGCGTCGGGGTCAACTTCGGCAACTCTTCACAGATAGAAACAACGACACACATCGAAAGCCCGAGGCAATATCGACAGAAAACTAGACAAAAATAAATCAGTACGTATCCCCATCCAAGTAAATAATAATACTTTAACAATTTCTTTCCCTGTCGATATCTGCTCTGCTCCAAAACTTACTTTTTTAATCGACACAGGAGCAGAGATCAGTTTAATAAAACTACATCCATTAAGGCCACGCAGTATCTGCTACAGAGATGCTGTCTGCAATATAAATACTTTGTTTACAGAGTCCACTTCTACGGAAGGGCTCATCTTTGCTAAGTTGAATTTAGAATCTTCGAATAATAATAACTCCATCCTAGAACACCCATTTCAAATTGTGGGAAATAACTCCATCCTCTCATACGATGGCCTGCTTGGTCATGACTTTTTATCTTGATACAATGCTAGTATCAATTACAAAAATAAATATATTTCTTTAGAAATAGACGATTCAAATGAATCTTATCCTTATGAAGAATATTACACTAATTATCCATACGTTTATTTGAAAAGCGAAGACTCAGAAAAGAGATCTCAAACAAAAAGTCTTTTATATACGGAGATAACATTCTCCGATATAAATACTAATACAAATCTATCTCCATCAATTGCTTCGAAAAGCAATGCAAATCGATCTCCAGCCAATGCTTCACAAGAAATGAAGCATAAAGGTAAAAATCTATCTCCATCTATAGCCAGAGAAAAGGCGAAAAAGCGAAGACTCAGAAAAGAGATCTCAAACAAAAAGTCTTTTATATACGGAAATAACATTCTTCGATATAAATACTAATAGAAATCTATCTCCATCAATTGCTTCGAAAAGCAATGCAAATCGATCGCCAGCCAATGTTTCACAAGAAATGAAGCATAAAGGTAAAAATCTATCTCCATCTATAGCCAGAGAAAAGGCTGAATTAAATAAAAATCAATCTCCATCCAAAGCTTCACAAGATACGAAGCAAGAACGAAAAGTATATCTCCATCTACAGCCGCACAAAAGGCTGCATCTAGTACAATTCTATCTCCTTCATCAATAAATTCACAAAAAGTAAATTCCAGGAATAAATCAGAAAAGAAGTCAAAGAATTTCAATAAAGTTTTATCTCCTTCAAATTCATCCGAGTTAGAATCATCGTATAACTCCTTCCAAATTCCACAAAAGTTGGAATCATATCTCCTTCATTTTAAAAATCCGAAAGAATCGGATAAATTAAATAAAATTAAAATTCCGGCTCGATCAGAATTCATCATTAAAATTCCAACTCCTTCTATTCAAAATCAATCGGTCTGTTTCAAGAAGGAAATAAGGCCAGGTTTATTTCTTGGAAATTCGATAGTCGAACCAGTCAACGGTATGGCAAAAGTCCTAATCCTTAACACAAATGAGGAGGACGCCGATCTGGCACCTTACGAGGTGAACCCAGTTTACCAAGACTTGGACGACTTTGTGTTCATCTCCACAGACTCTGAAAGAGATCCAATTAAGGGCAGAATAATTAAACTGCAAAACCTTATAAAATTGGATCACTGTAATTCAGGAAACTGATAGTGTTCGCAATATCTGTAGGGAATTCAACGATCTCTTCTTCATAGAAGGGGATTTCCTTTCATATACAGATGCGATTACCACAAAATCGAGACCCTCCAGGAAAAACCGCCAATTTATAACAAGCCTTATATACTTCCTGAAGCTAGCCGAACGGAAATAAATCGGCAAATACAAGAAATGCTTGAGTCAGACGTCATCAGACCTTCACATAGTCCCTGGAATTCTCCACTTCTCCTGGTTCCTAAAAAAACCAGATGAGAATGGAAACAAAAAGTGGCAAGTAGACGTAGACTTTCGTCGTATTAACGACATTACTATTGGCGATGCGTACCCACTGCCTAATATCACTGATATATTAGACCAGTTGGGGAGGTCGAAATATTTTACCACACTCGACTTAGCCAGTAGATTTCACCAGATAAAAATGGACTCGAAGGACAGGGAGAAAACTGTCTTTAGCACACCCTATGGCCACTACGAATACAATCGTATGCCATTTGGTTTAAAAGGAGCCCCTGCTACTTTTCATCGAGCCATGAATAATGTCTTATCTGGCCTTCAAGGCATCTATTGCTTCGTATAGATGGACGATATTGTAGTCCATGGATACAATCTCAAAGACCACAATTCCAGACTCACAGCAGTATTTAGCAACCTTCGTGATTTGAGCCTCAAACATCAACCCGACCAGTGCCACTTCCTAAGAAAGGAAATTATATATTTAGGGCACATTATTACAGAAAATGGAGTCAAACCAGACCCAGCAAAGATAAAGTCAGTTCAGTCCTATCCCAGACTGAAGAAGGAAAAAGATATAAAAGCTTTCCTTGGTTTCGTCGGCTACTATCGCCGCTTTATACCAAATTTTTCCAAAATTTGCAAAACCACTTACAAATCTTTTGAAAAAAGATATCGCTTTCAAGTTCGACGCAATTTGTGATGAAGCATTTTGCGAATTACGCAATAAACTTATTTCAGCACCAATTCTATCATATCCAGATTTTGACAAAGAATTTTTTGTCACCTCCGACGCCAGTGACTACGCCATCGGAGCTGTTCTTTCACAAGTTGATGACCAAGGAGAAATCGCCTATGTGAGCCGAGTTCTCAATGGTGCAGAGACTCGTTACTCAACTATAGAGAAAGAGCTCTTAGCTATCGTTTTCGCAGTTGAGCAATTCAGACCATACGTTTATGGCAGACAGTTTACAATTATAACTGACCATAAACCATTAGTATGGCTCATGAATCTGAAAGACCACTCCTCAAGACTGATGAGATGGAGAATACGTCTTGAGGAATATGACTACAAAATAGTTTACAAATCAGGCAAGCTCAACACAAATGCAGACGCTCTCAGTAGAGCTATTTCAGATAGTAGCGAACATTTCGCTGAACCTACCACCTGCGTAAATGTGGTAAGAATCAAGCTAGGGCTCAGACGAATTTGAATACTCCCAACAGGAGTGTCATTAATCAAAATCCAACTCCATCACAAGTGAACAATTCCTCAGTCATAATAACTGAGACTAATTTTCCTCTTTTACTGACTACAAATGCGAATCCTAAATTCTTCATCTTGCCAATGCAAGATACAGAACTTGAAAGAGTGTTGCATTCGAAACTAAAATTTTCAGATAAATCCCCACTTTCAGAAACTGAAGTGAACTTCTTCATAAAAAAGGACTCCAAAATATTCATATCAAAAATTAATTTACCTTGTCGATCGTAAAGAGATAGATCAGACCTCGAAAAGATTTTAACTGAAATCTGCTCATACACAGAAGCAAATCAGTTAAAACAAGTAAATATCTCCTTCCCCATATTAGATCCACAGAATCTAATAATTATTAAAAACATTTTTACCAAGGACTTCACTGCTAAACAAATAAACATTAAACTCCATCAAGATTCTATTAAATATTTATCCGACATTAATGACATCGAACAAGTCTCAAAAGATTTTCACTCATTACCAACGGGAGGCCTTCAAGGTATTTCCCGTACTATTTAAAGAATCAAAAAGCAATTCTACTGAATAGAAAATATATGGTTTTTATAAAGAACACATTATTTATTTAAATATCCTAATAAAAATTAAGAAATAAATAAGAGAAAAAATTATAGGCATACAATAAAATAAAAGCCTAAGAACTATAAAAATGGCAGTAAAAATCATAACATTTAAATAATAATAATAACGCAATAATTTCTCCGTGTAATTGCAAATGTTAGTATATATTAGTTAATATTAAATCGATTGTTTAAAATTATAATAATAAATAATTAAATATAGCAAATATAGTATAGTATGGTAATAACTTTAGAATACCAAGCAGAAAATATATAAAGAAAATTTGAATTTTATCACAACTTCTTCTTTATTGAAAAGGAAAAAAAAAGAAGAGTACAAGTTTGCCACAAACTTTTTTTTATATTTTTTAAGAAAAAAAAAACAATTTCTCTTAGAATATTTTAATTAAATTTTACTATAGTCTTACAATTTTGTAATTAGTTATAGTTTTCAACATAACAGTTGTTTTTAATATATATATATTTTAACTTTGTTATTTAAAAAGAAAGTTTTCTTCATAAATGAATAAAACTTTCTTTTCCCCAGGGGGGATGTTGTGACTTAGGTACTAATGCCCCGAATCACAACCGTAAGCTCAATACATCAATATATTGCCCTATGCAAGTGTTAGCAAAAGGAAAGCGCTCACTGCAGGCACGGACCAAACAATTATTTGCCATACCATCCCCAGGCCTGGCTTCTATCGGCTTGTTAAATCTAGGTGCAGACATGAAGTGCGTCTGCTTGATCGCGAGATCAGATGCGTAATTGTGGAGGATTTCTTTTTTTTTATATTATCTTAGCTTTCATAACCAACCGTCGGTCCAGTGGATGAAGCTTCACCCTCCTGGGAGCGGCAGAGTGAGTAACACCTTTTTATTATCAATATTATATATATATATTTTCGAAAAAAGAAATTAGATAAAAGAAAAAAAAATATAACAACCGTCTTAACACAAAAATATAAATAAAGATATTAACTAGACATCCTAATAAAGAAGCTTACAGAGAATAATTCTGTAAACACGCACGGTGGTCAAAAGGGCTTACTACTTGTTATGCACTCTCGCCCCATGAAATAGTCCCGTATATAAATAATACTAGGTCAGGCGTATGGTGACGGTTCATTTGGTGTGGTGATGCAATGTCGTCTCACTAATGCGTTTTTTTCTCTGCAAATTGGGAATCTTCATGTATCTAAGTTAATATTATCGAAGTAAATAGTAGTTGTATTATATAAATATCTAATGTTAAATTACTTCACAGAAAGTCCTAATGTAAGGATTAAGATTTTTTTTAGTCAAATAATGCCAAGATTAAGCAAGGTAGTAACCTAGTAGGAGTTAAGAGGGAGTTCCACGCATCCTAGCAACCATTTTAATTCATTAATATTTTGAAGTAAGTTTTAAAGTAATACCTTTCTAAGTTTACTTGTTTATTTCAATGTAGATATTTCCGGGTGCTGAGTAGATATAGTGTAGGTATGTACATAACTTACTGATGCAAGTAGTATCACCCTATGGACATGTGTATCGTTTCGGTTGGCGAATAAGCCTTCGTGTTAGGTTATTGTTTCGTAGTAGTTTATTGTTTTTCTAATTTATAGGGCTTAATAATTATTTGTAGCCTGTATACATGACTTAACCTCCTAATACCTTTTTATATTGCGAACATTAGCTTTAATAAAATGCATGCAAGCGTGCAATGAGAGCCACAGTTTTTATTGGATATCATTTTTGTGTCGTCTTGGTCATTCGAATCCCTACCTCGGAATGATTAGTGGCTGAGAGCAGCCTGTGTGGCCGTCCGTCTCCTACCTCCCTCGAGGAACTCTAGATGCGGTAGCCTATCTACTCTCTTCCCTCTAGTTCGGTCTCCCTTACTTGGTATGGGATCGATGGCGGCGTGCGATCGATGTATATGGGTGGGTCAGTTCCCCATAGATGGCATAGCTTCGCGCTGTGAACATCTCCCCCCCCCCCCCGAATTAGTCAAAGATAGTAACCGAGTCTTTCGTCATTTCGAATATGCCGGGGGCATGTTCCAGCACCATTCCCCTGTTTATTATGTTTCTATATCTCCGTGGTTACCTCAAGGAAGTGAACTACTAGGGTTGTGTTCACGTCGGCGACTGCAGTGGACTGCAGTCGACTTTAGTCAATTTGACTCAGAAAATGACGTTCTGGTCGTTCTCAAAAGTGTACATGGACACGGCTCTTTTAATTGTATGTGTAGGCGGACGGGGCATTTTAGGGAGTGTTCATATACAAAAAATTTCACGTCGTCAAGTCAATTTGACTGCAGTCGACGATAAAAATTTTATGGTGGTTGATGAATCAGATAAGACCTAAAAGTGTAACAAATCTCATAAAAGATTTTAATTTCAGAGTTCTTTGTTTTAGGATACGAGGAAGCTTAAACGAATAATTAATAATCGAAGCACAAGTTTCTCGTCTGGCGTCCATTTCCTTTTTTACCTCTTTGACGTTTACTCTCACATTCTCCAGGCCGAGTTAATTTGACTGCAGTCTTTTTGACTAAAGTCGACTGCAGTCGCCGACGAGAACTGACCCTAGATAGGTCCTCTTCAGCTTCCTTGGCCACCAACGGCCTGCGAACAACTTAACCTCTTAGAGGGTAAGTCAAGATTCCACCACCCCTGGTGACGAGCTAATCCGCGCATTGTCAACGAGCGCAGGCGCTCTGGCTTCATACTCCCTTCTTAATAGGAAGGACTGTTTCTGGTGTTAGCTGTCATTTACTGTGACAAAGCTGAGGTGCTGCACTGAGCCATTGTCCCGACAGCTTGAACCAAACGCTCATTACAATTGACTATTTCAGTAAATGGCCTGAAGCTTGTACAATAATAACGCGATTGGGTCAGAAGGTTTGGTGTGCCTCACGAACTTCGGTCGGACCAAGGACGGAACTTCGAATGGCGGACTTTCCACGAGATGTGTATTTCCTCAGAATTTAACGAAGGTGATCTTGTTGGGCTGTACAACCCGAAACGACATAAGGGACGTTCTCGAAAACACACTGGGAGGGAGTAGCTAGAATTAATGACGTGGTATACAGGATTCAGCGTGGCACAAGAGGCAAGCGTAAAATTGCTCACCTGGATCGCTTGTGTCAATATTAAAAGCAGGAAGACCGTGGACCACCTGTTGTTCGGCGTGAAAAACTTCAAGAAGAGGGCAGTGTTACGTGCAACAGAAAGAGACAACTGATGACATATACTGGAAATGGAGAGTAAACTACTTCACGTTCGGAGAATCGATGATGGAATCTTCAGGAAAGTTCAGGAATAGAATAGTCAAGAAGTTTCTGGAATAGAACACTCCAGAATAATCTGGAGAGTTTCTAGGGTATAAATATAACAGTTGTCACCGCCAGAAAAGGAGTTTTGTCTTAGACATGGCAGTGTTAACAAGCGAAAGTAATAAACAGGCGAAAGTGTTGTAATTGGATTGCGATAATTGAAAGTACAGTATTAGCGATAATTAAAGTTGAGTAGATTAATTGAAAGTTTGTGAACTGTATAAGCGTAAAGTGAAATAAAGAGCTTGTTTATGAAATATTTAGTATTGTCTTTTAAATGACTAACCAAAGGCCAGGCTCGCCACATGTTATAATAATTTTCCCTCTTACATTGTGCGGGGTCAGGGAATTTTTAATCCAAAATACCCGTGTCGGGTAATCCTCTCTGGTTTATTTTAATTTTAATACACTTTAACTCGTAATACACTTTCAACTTAATAATAATATATAATATTTCTGTACCAAATAGTGGGTTTCCTTTCACTTTTGCTGGTTTATTAGTTTAATTTCACTCTTTCAATTATCTCTTTTGTTTTGCATACTAAGTTAATTTGTAAACTAAGTTATTTTGTAAACTAAGTTAATTTGTAAAACTAAGTTTATTTGCAACTAAGTTAATTTGTAAACTAAGTTAATTTGTATGACTAAGTTAATTTCCCGACTCGTAGCTATCTGTCGATTCAAAAATTATCTATGATATTTTTCCTCCGACCAAACACGACCGAAGATTAATTTTTTCCGACAACCGCACAGCTGAGATTTAAAAACGAACTCCTCGCTTGATCACTGTTCTCGTGCTCGAGTCCAGTCGTTCAGGGTATAAAATGCATTTCCACCCTGAGAAAATTTTAACTTTGTTTCTCGACTTGATCAAACTTGTTCAGAAATATATTGACAGAAGGTGGCTTAACAAAAATGTAATTCTATCCTTTAATAAATATCAGCCACCGTCCCGTCGTTTGAAAATCGCGGCGGTCATATACATGTAGGAATTCTTAGACAAACGCGCTCTTCGTGATAAATTCAATTGATTTTATTTACTATGAACTAAACACTAACAATTTGATAAAACGAGTTAAATGGATACTATAATTATTGTGGCGGATGATTTGGGATCTGGTTTTCTCGTCTCACGATGGATGGTGTCCCGTTTTTTGACATATGCGCTCGCAGCTGATTCTCTACTGTCATCTTCACTTCGCTCGCCGTCAGTTCAGTGGCTCGGTTAGGTTTACACTGTGTGGGTTGCGTTCAGTTCCTACAACTCGGCCCTCCTGATAGGTGTTCGCCTCGAACACGTGAATAGTCATGCCATCGGTATCATCTAGATTCGTCTCATTTATTACATTTCTTTTCTCGGTGATGTCTTCTCTGGGTAAAGGCCTTCTTCTGGGATATCATCTTCATCGGGATTCGTCGCAGTAACACATCTGGGATTCGTCATCTTCGGCATCGTATTGGTTTTTATAGTCTTTGTTGGGATCAAACTTCGTAATACGTCTAAAATCATCTTCGGCATCGTGTTGGTTTTTATCGTCTTTGTTAGGATCAAACTTCGTAATGCGTCTAAAATCATCTTCGGCATCATATTGGTTTTTATCGTCTTTGTTAGGATCAAACTTCGTAATACGTCTAAAATCACCTTCGGCATCATATTGGTTTTTATCGTCTTCATCTGGGGAATTGTCTCCGTCAGGATGTTTTATTGGCGCGCCTCAGCAGCGCCATGTTCTTGGAAATCGCTGTATACTTCGAAAACGCCTTCAACTTGGTCATCTTGATCGTCTTCAGGGCTACTGTAGTTCTCCTCGTAGGTACTCCAGAGCTTCATGTTGTCGCAACTGACTTTGGGTCATTCGTGCTTACCAACTTTCTCCACGTCATATCTGTCATTTCTGCCAATTCTTGCTGTCCTGTAAGGACCTAGAAATTTCGGAAATATATTAAGGACATTACCTAATTGAGTGCGCTTCACTGCTATAAGATCTCCACTCTGGTACTTAACTGGCTTTCGCCTTTTCTTGTTAAAACTTTTGATGTTTTCTTCTTGGACTTCAAGTATTTTTGCCTTGGCTTGTTGACGCAGTTCTCGTCGTTCTTCATCAAATAAATCCAGGGTTTCTTCCTGTATGGCTTCTAAGATGCGGGCGTCTTCAGGGTTTCTCATCGTAGTTCCGAACATTACTTCGAAAGGTGATCTGCAATACTTCTTTGAAATGTGGAGTTCAAATGACGTTGAACATTTCCTGAATACTTGAACCATTCCTCGGGGTTTTGAACTGAAAGTTTGCTCAGTACTGATATTATCACCCTGTTGATTCTTTCAACCTGCCCATTGCCTCTGGGCACTCCAGTAGTTACTAAAGTGTGATGAACCTTCTCCTGCTTGCAATATTCTTTGAAGTCGTTGGAAGTAAACGCTGTCCCTCTGTCCGAGATTATGTGCTTGGGACTACCAAAAATTCCCTTCTGAAACTCGAGTTTGTTAACTACTTCGTTTGTCGTTAGTGATTTGACTGGATAAATCCACGTGAATTTGCTAAATGCATCAATTACGGTAAAAATATAACGGTAGTGCTTCTTCGTAGCCGTGAGAGGATCGAGGTGGTCGATGTGATAACATACTAGAGGATACTCTTCTTTTGGCAGTGGGTGCGACAAACCTTCTTGTTTGCCTGATTTCCTATCAGCGAGGATGCAAGGGATGCAATTTCTTCTGCAGTTCTCAATCTTCTCCTTTATCTTTGGGATACTGTATTCCCTCGTGAGAAGTTCTTCCATTTTGCGTTGACCGAAATGGCCTTGGTCATGCACGCTTTTAATAATTTCTCTCTGCATACCACTGGGGACACATAGTAATTTAACTCCATCTCTTTCTTTGTACAAGATTCCTGTTTCTAACAAATAGTCTTCAAATTGACTAGCTTCCAGGAGCTTTGCGATTACTCTTAAGTTTTCATCTTTCATCTGAGCTGCTTTTATTCTATCTAGCAATTCATTAGTGATGGTCATAGCAATAGGGCAGCGGCTTAGCGCATCTACGTGTCTCATTCGATGACCGGGGCGATGCTCTAAATCATAATCAAAGTCCTGGAGATAGATAGCCCACCTGACTATTCGTGGAGGGAGATCATCCTTTTCCATGGTCATCTTAAACGCTGTGCAGTCCGTGACTATCTTAAATTTAATTCCCAGCAGGTAGACTCTCATCTTTTGTAAAGCCGACACAATAGCAAGAACTTCGAGCTCATAGCTCGTGTATTTCTCTTGAGCTGGTGTAGTTTTTCGACTATGGTATGCTACTGGATGTAATTTGATATCCTCGTAATTCCGTTGAAACAATATAGCGCCAAAACCTATTTTAGAGGCATCTGTATGAAGTTCGGTTTCGGAATCGGGACTAAAGATCTGTAAGGTAGGTCTCTGCGTTAATATTTCTTTAATTTTTCCAACAGCTTCTTTCTGTTGCTGGCCAAAACGAAACTTAATTTCACTTCGGAGTAGATCTATAAGTGGCGTTGCCGTTTGCGCATACTGGGGAATAAACTTCCGAAAATAACCTGTTAGGCCCAAAAAACTTTGGAGTTTTTTCAAGTCTCTAGGCTCTGGAAACTTTTTAACTGCAGCTGTCTTCAGATGAGACGGCCTAATATTGCCTGAAGATATCTCGTAACCGAGATATTCAATACGGTTACATAGAAATTCACACTTCTTCCATTTTATTCTTAAACCGTGTCTCGCGGCGACGTCCAGCGTTTCTGTCAAACGTCTCATAGTTTCCTCTTCATCATTAGCTAGCACGACGCTGTCGTCCATGTATACTAGTAAACATTTCTTTTGTACTAGTAGGCGGAAAACTGTGTTAAGACAACCTTCTTTAATTCTAGTTAGATTGAAGGAATTTCAAGTTTAATACAGCATCTTCCTTTCATGCTCACGGAGACTACCCTAGGAGAAATTAGGTTGAAGGAATTTCAAGTTTAATTCAACATCTTTCTTTCATATTCTCCGAGACTACCCTAGAAGAAAGAAACTGCTTCAAGACAACATCATTTCTTGTTGGTTTTCGTACACCACGAGTACAGACATTGCTCCCGTTGAAGAAACCCCAACAAGAACACGTCCTTCCTGTTTTCACGTGTACAGATAATTTCCTCATTGAAGATACCGCCTTGCTTCAAGACAACATCATTTCTTGTTGGTTTTCGTATACCACGAGTACAGACATTGCTCCCGTTGAAGAAACACCAACAAGAACACGTCCTTCCTGTTTTCACGTGTACAGATAATTCCTCATTGAAGATACCGCCTCAAAAAGACTTAGCTCACTTGGTGTTCGAGAATCTGTGTACCAACAGATTATCCTATTGAGATACCTATCCAGAAAGACTTGCCATTTACATAAAGTGATTAATCAAGAAAGTTCTACGCCCTTGTTACATTGTTGACCTACAGAAGCTCATCATTATAGATACCGATACAGTAAAGAAAAGGTTTCTTTCTTCTAGGGTAGTCTCCGAGAATATGAAAGAAAGATGTTGAATTAAACTTGAAATTCCTTCAACCTAATTTCTCCTAGGGTAGTCTCCGTGAGCATGAAAGGAAGATGCTGTATTAAACTTGAAATTCCTTCAATCTAACTAGAATTAAAGAAGGTTGTCTTTCAATTTAAAATGTTTATTTATTTGCCAATATTTTCAGATCACGTTTTAAAGAATCGATAGTGTGATTTTAATTCCGTAAATAACTTCCTAAGAATTTAATGGAATTAACGTTATGGTTATCAATAACACTTCACAGAACTTAAACGGATCTAGAATTAATATATGTTTATATATTTTTTAAATACTCGAACTCGAAGTGACAATTTTTTGTTTTCTTTTTGTTTTCTTAAAAATCTTAGCCTACTATCTCTGATGCCTTACGAAACCTTCCAGTACGTTCGTTAGTTTCAAAATTAAAAAACCTACAAATGTCAGGTACAGTCATGGCACGAGATTTGATGACTTATATTACTGGTCGCCACAACACTCCCCCGCCAGCGAAACCTTGGGTTTTGGGGGTTGGGGGTATTTTGTGTATAGTCAGCGATACAGTAGGTACCTTTTCTTTACTGTATCGGTATCTATAATGATGAGCTTCTGTAGGTCAACAATGTAACAAGGGCGTAGAACTTTCTTGATGTAAATAGCAAGTCTTTCTGGATAGGTATCTCAATGGGATAATCTGTTGGTACACAGATTCTCGAACACCAAGTGAGCTAAGTCTTTTTGAGGCGGTATCTTCAATGAGGAATTATCTGTACACGTGAAAACAGGAAGGACGTGTTCTTGTTGGTTTAAATTTTCCTGTATCTGCCCTATTTTCTTCTCTCTTCTTTAATTTTTGAATAAAAAAAAATTTCTCGTCAATAAAAGGAAATTTTTGATTTTTCTGCCCCCTTTTTCTGTTGTATTTTTTTATATATAGGGCTCTATTTTTGTTGCGGATCATCGGTCGTATTTGGTTTTAGGCTAATTCACTTTACTCTACCTCTACTTTATTGTTATTCTACTTGCTTTGTTATTTTTAATTTAATTTTATTATTTCTACTTAATAAGTTTTTTGTTTTTTTCTATAGTAGTTTGACGCTATTTGTTTCTAATGTACTTTGTTTTTGGTTCTACATGTCTATTAGAAACTTCTTTATATTATTATTAAAAAGTATTTGCATACACTACTTAGTTGTTGTAATGAGTTCACACTCATATACTCATAATCAACCATATCATGCATTATCATGCATAATTAATCATCCATATCATATGACCTAAAAACAATCAATATTTTACATATTTTACAGTCATAAAAACTGTACACTTTTATTCCCTCCAGTCAGCAATATTAATTTCTCAATAATTCGCCGCCGGCATACTCTTGGCCTTCACGGCTATATAAATACAAAAATAGGAAATCCCCATGGAATTCCCTCACGACGATTTCATACACATAATGTACTGACCTACATTATACCGGCATTATACAAGCCAAATTATTGCGCGTCACCCATGCAACGGCATCAGCATACTTACATATGTATGAACTCCCTTAAGCAACCGCAGTGGCGCTTGCAATACATATGTTGGGAAATTCAACTGCGCATGCGGCATGTTGATATGCTGTGATGTATACGCGGAAGTATATATAAAGAATATTTCGTATGCCCATTGCATGCCGTATTCTTTTAGTTATACATAATAAAAAATATTCTTTCATGTTATGACACCTTTTCGTGTTATGACACTTACCTCATGAGTTGCGGCACCATTAAATTTTCAAAAGGTGTCACAACCCTAGGAAAAGGTAAGTTTAATTATGATGATGCAGCCCCTTAGGCAATTATGCCGATTCTTTTATACTTCGCAACCTTGGTGTTGCCTCTTAAAAAATTGCACCATCCCAAAATATAAAAGAGGTGCATTCTGAGCCCAGAGACAGTCTACAGTCTTCAGATTATCAAGTTATCGGTTAAGTTAAAGTCCGGTTTCTTAAGTTATTTGAGTTAAGTTTACAAGTTCAGTTTTTTCAGTTAAGCATAGTTATTCAGTTAAGTTCAGTGAAGTTTGAAATGCAACGTTCAGTATTCAATTTGACAATAAGATTGTGAAGGCCGATATTACGGTCAGATATAGAAACGGTTTGACTAAATTAAGACTTCCAGTTAATTTTAAGCCGTGTGTATCAAGTTGTATTAAAATAATAAAAATCCAGTGCTAAAACAAACGGAGTGGTCTATTAATTGCCGTACGATAGACGATAGTACGAATTAATATCTCTCAGGGCTAGTGAACTTCTCCTCTCGAGGAAAGTACATCACGGTCCTTGTTGTAACCTTTATCCTTAAAAAGTGCAACAGAACAACTGGTGGCAGCGGTGGGATTGTAAAAAGGACAATAGATCCTTCCCCCATCAAAAAAAAAATACCCCAGCTTGAAGCCTAGAAGGCATCCAAAGAAAATTTTTATACACAAGGTATCTGGCACCTAAGGAAAGCCAAACAGTGAAAAAATATATATATATATATATAACCTCGAAGAAATCAACTAATGGAGGAAAGAATCCGGAAGATAATTGAAGAGGAAGTCGCCGAACTTGCCGAGAAATTATACGCCGAAGCCGCACGTGAAGCTGACGAAGACGAAGACACCGCCGACTTCATGCTCCACTTCCTATTGAAAAAGAGGATGATCGAACTCAAGGCTCTCCTTCAGTAAGCTCTCTTAATTTAAATTACAAAAAAAAAAATGAATTTCGTTTATTTTAAATTACTATTAAAATTTTCCTATTAAATTTTTTTTTACGTACTATTATATATAAAAAAAAAAAAAAAAAAAAAAACACAAAATTTTTATCTTTATATATATACACACATTCTGCTATAGAGATACTTTTTTTTTTGAAAAAAAAAGGGAAAACACAACATGAACCATGTTAACATTCTTCTTCTATTTTTTTTTTTATTTCTGATCAATTCGAGATGTTGTTTCGAGATTTTACTAGCGCTAACACAAAATATCGTGCATAATTTTTCCTCCAATTTGAGATTGAGAGTTTTACATGAAGCTCTTTTACAAGTATTCAACTAAGATATCAATTTTTCCTTGAAAGTGTAGCAATATTTTTGATTTGTTTTACATAAAACTCTTTTCACCAAACTCTGAAATTAGTCGTGAAAATATTTTTTTTTTGGGGTGAAAACATTACTAGGATAATACTCTTTTTGTGCTGTTTTACGTAGCTGTAGTGAACTGAAAAGAAGTGAAAGTGATCCGTAAAAATTGTGGTGATAACACGTTCTAATAGCCGGCGAGGCTCTGGTGAAAGTATCGAAATACCCGTAGCCACTCGCCCAGCTAGTGTTGCTGAAATTATAATTACTAAGCCCAGTCCAGAATCCGAGATGACTGACTTAAAAATATCCATTACGGATGCACGTAATATGATCCCCGAGTTCGATGGCCGAACCGAGAATCTACACCGTTTTCTAACCTGTGGAGATTTGTTATTCACCCAGGCAAAAACCGAAGCAGACCATAAATTATTCTTCACGTTAGTGAAAACTAAACTTACTGGTCCTGCATACGACATTATTAGGTTCAAACAATTCACGAAGTGGGATGAATTAAAAGCAGAATTAAACGCTCAATTCCAAGAAAAAAGATTAAGAGTGGCGCTTCAGGGCGAACTAATCCGCCTTAAACAAAGTCCCCGAGAAACTCTCGCCGAATTTGCTCAACGTGTGACCAAGAAGCTGGCTGATTTAAATGCAGTCACTTTTAATGATGCCACAGACACGGCTTCTCGAGCATATTTGCTCCGTGAAAACGAGCAGAATGCCATTCGAGCATTCGAGGATGGTTTAAAAAATGAACACTTACGTATAATAGTAAAAGCCCGCTCAGAAAACGATTTACAAAAGCTGATTACTTTTGCCAGCGAACATTCTTATAGGATTGCCGACGATATTGCACCAAGTACGCATAGGCCAAGTCCAATTCCTTCCTGCGAATATTGCGGTAAGAAGGGGCATACAAAGGATGTGTGTTTTAAACGAAGACAGCTTCCTTCCTTTTCTCACAAATTTCCAAATATAAAAAGAGAAGTCAACAGAATTATTTGCAACTATTGCAATAAACCTAACCACAGGCAAAACGAATGCCGCAGCCTAATCTATAACGAGCAGATAAAACGCTCCCAAAATTCGAGACAATTTCAGTCTCCCTCTTCTTATAGACCCAACATGAACTCTTCTTATAGAACCAACACAAACCCTTCTCAACCCCCTATACGGAAAGATTCGAACGAGTATCATCAGCCTAGGAATTTTAGGCAAGTCAGATGGTCAAACTCGCAAAATTCGGGAAACGATCTTCCGCGAGAGGCAGTGGAGGACGACCCCTCTCGCTTAATAGAGACTCAAGCGTCCACACATCATTAAAGTCAAATAAATTCAGGGTACCTCTAGAGGCTCTGAATCACTCTCCTACTGTGACATTCCGCGTAAATTTCTCCAAAGGTACATCAGCTAGATTTCTACTCGATACTGGTGCTGAAATCAGTTTAATTAAAGCTGAGTCTACTCATGACGAGGCATTGGTATTCGAGGATAAACGATGTATAATCACTACTCTAGCTGGTGATAGTTTCTCTTCATACGGAGTAACCAATGGATTAATAGCGTTGAACTCACAAGGAAAGGAAGTGATTATGAAACAGCCATTCCACATAGTACCTGAAGGTAGTAAATTGCCATGCGACGGAATTCTAGGGAACGATTTCCTGAAAGAATATGGCTGTGCAATTAACTACCTGGATATGTGTTTAGAGGTGTGCTTAAAAGAATCACTAAATTATGATACAGGTAATATTGAGGATGAATTACATGAGTATAATGGAATAAAATCAACTCTGTGTAACTTTAAAAAACAAGGAAATATAAAAGAGGAAAGCCACAAAGAAAATGAAGAAACGTTAATAAGCAAAGATACGAAGAATAAAAAATTAAATACAAAGGAAATTAAAGAAAGTTATAAAAATATTTTAGCAAGTAACCCGCAACTTGTAAGTAAGAAATTGGCTCACGAAGCAGCTAATAAATTAAATGGTGAATCGGCTACGCAACAGAAAGATTGCGACCACTCATCAGACAAACTTGGTTCCCCGCAGAACCCAAAGTTAGAAGATAAAGCCAAACAAAGGCAAAACAATATAGTGGCTCACTCTAGAAACAAAATTTCAATTCCTCAGAACACAAATATTCCCCAAAATATAATAATTCCTCAACGCTCAGAGAAAATCTTATCTATACCTGTCCAATTAAATAAAGAAGCATTTTGTATAAAAACAGAAATTTTACCCGGCGTATTTGTAGGTAATACCCTTGTAAATGCACATAAGGATTATGCGACAATTTCAATATTAAATTCCACAGACGCAGAAGTTGACATTAATCCGCAGCAAATTAATCTTGTTTGGGAAGACTTAGACGAATATCAGGTGATAGAAACTGATTACAAAAAAGATCCCATAGAAAATCGATTAAAAAATCTAATAGATAACTTGCAGTTGGAACAGTGCAATAAAGAAGAACGGAGTTCAATCTTGAGAATCTGTCGTGATTTTAATGATTTATTTTTTTTTGAAGGAGATTATCTCACCTGCACTGACGCAGCTAAACATTCTATACCAGTCTTAAATAACACTGGGCCAATACACGTAAAACCTTACCGGTTACCTGAAACACAAAAGGAAGAGATTAACAAACAGATTTTAGACATGCTTGAACAAGATATTATCAGTCCAAGCCGTAGTCCTTGGAACTCCCCTCTTTTATTAGTTCCAAAGAAACCAGACCCATCCGGTCAAAAACGCTGGCGAGTTGTCATAGATTTTCGAAGACTCAATGAAGCCACGATAGGCGATGCCTATCCTCTCCCAAATATAACAGAAATACTCGACCAACTAGGTAGATCGAAATATTTCTCTACGTTAGATCTAGCAAGTGGTTTTCACCAAATTCCGATGTGTGAAGATGATAAGGAGAAAACTGCCTTCAGCACTCCATTTGGACACTTTCACTATAATCGAATGCCCTTCGGTTTGAAAGGTGCACCAGCGACCTTTCAAAGGCTGATGAACACAGCTTTAACAGGTCTTCAAGGCTTAAGATGTTTCGTATACCTAGACGACATTGTCGTATATGGCTATGATCTGCACGATCACAATACCAAGCTTATAGAAGTGTTCCAAAGATTGAGAGATCACAGACTTAAACTACAGCCAGATAAGTGTCATTTCTTACGAAAAGAAATAGCCTATCTAGGACACGTAGTTGGCGAACAAGGCGTTCTCCCTGATCCTAACAAAATTAAAACTGTCAAAACCTATCCAGTACCTAAAAAACCTAAGGATATAAAAGCTTTTCTCGGTTTTGCTGGTTACTACAGGCGTTTTATCCCTAATTTTTCTAAATTAGCCAAGCCTCTAACTAACCTACTGAAAAAGGATATACCATTTAAGCGGGATAGTTTTTGTGACGAATCATTCAGAGAGCTAAAACAAAAACTAATAACAGCTCCTATTCTTGCATATCCCGACTTCACGCAAGATTTTAATGTCACTACAGACGCCAGTGAATTTGCTTTAGGCGCAATTTTGTCGCAAGGACCTATAGGAAAAGACAGACCTATATGTTATGCTAGTCGAACGATGAATCAAGCAGAAACTAGGTATTCTACAATAGAAAAAGAACACCTGGCTATCATTTACGCAGTAGAACAATTTCGACCATATTTGTACGGGAGAAAGTTCAATATTATAACAGACCACAAGCCCTTGGTATGGTTAATGAGTCTGAAAGATTCCTCCTCCCGCCTTATGCGCTGGAGAATAAAATTGGAGGAATACGACTATAAAATCTTTCATAAACCAGGATTACTAAACGCTAATGCTGATGCATTAAGCCGGTTAAATCCCCCAGAACAAGAAGAAAAATGCGTGAATACGGTAACTCGTAATCAGGCAAAAGCATTGCAAAAGAATTCCCAGGATCTATCTTTACTTGACAGGATATATAACAAATGTATATCTTCTCCTCATGCTGGAATAGATCTCGTCCACGAAAAACCAGAAAATCTGATTAACAAGAAAGGTATCTATTTCAAATATTTTATACTATCTAAAACATATAATCCCATTGAGGATTCCCTAAAGGAAATATTCCCAAATCTAAACGTGTTAACTTCACAGATAGAAGTCTTATCTGCAAAAAAGCAAACGTTCGTAATATCTAAAACAGCCTACCCGATGAGGAACGAGAATGACTATAAACAAGTAATTACAACTTTGTTGGAATTCAAAGAACACTGCTTAAAGAACAAGCAAACCGAAATTAATATTTACGTACCAAAGGTTGACCCAAGCATACATTTCGAGTTTAAAATTCTAGTCTCATTAGTTTTCGGCAAATTACCGGTCACCTTATATCTCTCTTCGATAACCACCATTACCGATAAAGAAAAACAAAAAGAAATCATACGTATGTGTCATGACACCCCTCTAGGTGGTCATCAAGGTATTACACGTACCATAAAAAAAATTCAAACCTCGTATAACTGGCCTGGTATAACTCGTGATGTCGAGAATTACATCAAGATATGTAAATCATGCCAGTCAAATAAATTAAGCAAGAATCCTCGGATACCCATGAAGATAACCACTACCAGCTCTAAGCCTTTCGAAAGAATCGCGCTAGATGTAGTTGGCCCCTTGCCGGTCAGTCACGACGGTCATAAATATCTCTTAACATTCCAGGACGATCTTACTAAGTATACTGAGGCCATACCTCTGAGCAATGCTGAAGCCAGAACGGTAGCCGAAGCCTTCGTAACTAACATCATTTGTAGACATGGAATACCAGAGTCTATTTTGACAGACCAAGGATCCAACTTTTTGAGTGACTTGTTTTCTCAAATGTGTAAAATGCTTCACATAAAGAAATTACAGACGACTCCCTATCATCCGCAAACCAACGGAGCTTTAGAAAGAAGCCACAGGACCCTAGCGGAATATCTTCGACATTATGTCAACCGCGACCCCTTGACATGGGATACGTGGATCCCATACGCTATCTACGTCTATAATACGAGTATACATAGTAGTACTAATTTCCCCCCTTATGAGCTTCTCTATGGTTTTACGCCCAAACTGCCGGCATTAGTCACAAATAATCCTAAGATAAATTACAATTATGACAATTACAATAATGAGCTCAAAGCAAGACTTCAGCATAGTCATCAAATAGCTAAAGAAAACATTATAAATAATAAGGAAAAATCGAAAAATGTATACGATAAAACTGCTCAAACTAAGATTTTGTGTATCGGTGATAAAGTTCTATTAAAAAACCATTCACGAAAGAATAAGCTTTCACCTTTGTGGACTGGTCCATACGAAATAGTAAAGATTAGTTCTACCGAAAACTCAACCATTAACATAGGCAATAGGATGAAAACTGTTCATAATAACCATTTAAAATTATTTATGGACTGAGCCTAATTACCTTAAATAACTACAGCATCATCACCACTGTGACGACTATTTTGCTTCTGATCAATGCGCCAACATCAAGTCAGGCTATCCGAATCACTTCCCTGAGCTCCAACCCAGGAATATTCTTCGAAGAAGTAGGCCGAATAGGTCTATTTAGCAATGAATGGAAGGTGATTATATACTACGACCTCACACACTTTCGTTTCGAGCTTTTAAAACTGGTAAACTGTACGGAAACCGCCCAAAAACTTTGCGATATTTTGGAATCTAATTATAACAGACTACCATTGTGTGCGGATATAACTCACCAGCTACACACCCTAGCTCGTGTGCTACAGCAGAATGATGAGTTATTAAAACCAACAAGCGGCAGATATAAAAGAGGAGCTATCAACTTCGTAGGCACACTTAGCAAAACATTATTCGGAACTCTAGATGAGGAAGATGCTATAAAATTCAACAACCAAATTGAAGCACTTAAAGGTAACGAAGATCATCTACTAGAGTTAATAAAAAATCAAACTCTCATAATGGATACAACTGTTAACATTTTCAACAAAACACAGTACACTATAAAGGAACAATTTTTACACATCGAAAAGAAATTAGGAAAACTAGTTAATCTTGGAAACCATATGTCCACAGAAATACTCAAACAAAACATAACACTAGAACTTGAAACAATGGTATCATTGACGACATTAATGATGATTAGATACAACAATATACAAAACATCCTTATTGATCTCGTAACAGATGTACGACACGGAAGACCACACCCCTCAATAGTCACTCCCCCACAAATCAAAGAATTACTAGAAATTATCCAGAAAGAAATACCCAACACTTTAACACTCCCCATCAATAAAGCCCAAAGTAATCTCCTACAGATCTATCAAATCAGTTCTGTCAGCGCAGCAATAATATCTAATAAAATAATCTTTCACCTCAAACTTCCCCTACCATTTAAAGACAATTACCAATTGCTAAAGGTTTATCCATTTCCGACCCTTCATAATAACAATTTCGCCTACATAAAACCCTCTTTGGAATATTTAGTGATAGACTACAATAGAGAACATTACTATTCGCTAAATAATTATGATTTACACAATTGCCAAACATCCAATCTAGTACACTATCTCTGTCGAATCTTACATCCAATTTTCAACGTACACTCAGTAAATAATCTATGCGAAATAGACCTGTTAAAACACTCTGATAAAATTCCTTCTCATTGCGACATTCAGACAGTACCAAAAATGGACTTCTGGATACAACTTTCACAACCAAATAAATGGCTGTTTTCCATGAAAGACCCCGTAACAGTAGACTCCGTATGTGATGACGTAATAACACCATATAAACTGAACAGTACAGGCGTGATTGAACTATCCATTGGATGCCACTTACGCACCAAAGATCTCATAATTCAAGCTCATAACGTAAAAGAAATCAAGCTAAACAACCACTACCTACCTTCTCTAAACCTTACCTACGAAATACCATCATACCCGCAACAAAAACATAGCATCGCCAAAGCAAATGTAAAGGTAATCAAATTTCACGATGACCAAGACCTTCTGCAACTCAGAACGGCAATAAATGAACAAAAATATCATGAGGAAACCTCTAGTAATACACTCACACCTCACTCCATACATCATTATTCTATGCTATACTTGATAATTATTTTTATACTCACAACAGCATTAACATTATTGATCAGAAATTGCAAAAGAAAAAACCTAATGAAAAGAAAAATAAAAGAAGAAATAAAAAAAATCTCAGAACCTCTTGCCGTAGCTTCTGAATATCGCTTAACAGTACAAGATAAGTAAAAAAAAAAAAAAAAAAAAAAAAAAAAAAAAAAAAAAAAAAAGGGGAACTTTTTGTTTTGTTTGTAAAGCTTACCTTCATATCTATAATGTAAACAAACATGTAATTAAGCGTGTTAGTCATGTCAGAAATTATAACTTTACGCCTAAGATTATGCAATTAATCATACCATAAATAGAATAAAGTAACTAGATTTTAAAATAAGCGTAAGAAAAACTTAGAAACTAAATATACTAACTTAGAAATACAAAATATGTGTGTTTAATAATAAATATTCGAATAACTTAGCTAAGAAGTACAAAACAAATTAAGCAATACATGAATTACGAATAAAATATAACAGTTAGAAAATAGAGAATAGCATTACCAATAAAAATAGTTAACCATATTATAAAAATTAGCAGGTAATATCATAAATATCATAAATATGGGCAAGAAAGCAACCTCTTTTTCTCCTTTTTAAAACATATTACTCACGAAAGTTCCAATCATTTCACTCTTAGAACTTTCTTTTTTAAGGGGAAAGGTGTAATGAGTTCACACTCATATACTCATAATCAACCATATCATGCATTATCATGCATAATTAATCATCCATATCATATGACCTAAAAACAATCAATATTTTACATATTTTACAGTCATAAAAACTGTACACTTTTATTCCCTCCAGTCAGCAATATTAATTTCTCAATAATTCACCGCCGGCATACTCTTGGCCTTCACGGCTATATAAATACAAAAATAGGAAATCCCCATGGAATTCCCTCACGACGATTTCATACACATAATGTACTGACCTACATTATACCGGCATTATACAAGCCAAATTATTGCGCGTCACCCATGCAACGGCATCAGCATACTTACATATGTATGAACTCCCTTAAGCAACCGCAGTGGCGCTTGCAATACATATGTTGGGAAATTCAACTGCGCATGCGGCATGTTGATATGCTGTGATGTATACGCGGAAGTATATATAAAGAATATTTCGTATGCCCATTGCATGCCGTATTCTTTTAGTTATACATAATAAAAAATATTCTTTCATGTTATGACACCTTTTCGTGTTATGACACTTACCTCATGAGTTGCGGCACCATTAAATTTTCAAAAGGTGTCACAACCCTAGGAAAAGGTAAGTTTAATTATGATGATGCAGCCCCTTAGGCAATTATGCCGATTCTTTTATACTTCGCAACCTTGGTGTTGCCTCTTAAAAAATTGCACCATCCCAAAATATAAAAGAGGTGCATTCTGAGCCCAGAGACAGTCTACAGTCTTCAGATTATCAAGTTATCGGTTAAGTTAAAGTCCGGTTTCTTAAGTTATTTGAGTTAAGTTTACAAGTTCAGTTTTTTCAGTTAAGCATAGTTATTCAGTTAAGTTCAGTGAAGTTTGAAATGCAACGTTCAGTATTCAATTTGACAATAAGATTGTGAAGGCCGATATTACGGTCAGATATAGAAACGGTTTGACTAAATTAAGACTTCCAGTTAATTTTAAGCCGTGTGTATCAAGTTGTATTAAAATAATAAAAATCCAGTGCTAAAACAAACGGAGTGGTCTATTAATTGCCGTATGATAGACGATAGTACGAATTAATATCTCTCAGGGCTAGTGAACTTCTCCTCTCGAGGAAAGTACATCACGGTCCTTGTTGCAACCTTTATCCTTAAAAAGTGCAACAGAACATTGTGTCTAGTTAAATTTCTAGTTCATTTACATGAATTTTTTAGCTATGTAATATTTTACAGATACAAAGAAAAAGAATATAATATCTTACATTTTCTACGTTAATTAATATTAATTATTTTATTTATATATAACAAAAAATTAGATTCCACGTGCTAGCTGTAATTACTGTTATTTCGAAATATTATTTAATATTTTATTTGTTAGCTTAACTTTACTCACCTTAGTACAAGTTTCTTCACCTATTTTGTTTTTTTATGGTGGTTCTGTTTATAATATGTCCCGACACTTTTCTGAATTTATTCCCCCGATTTTGAGTTTTTCATTCACACTAGTTGCATTGACTGAGTCTTCGGATTGGTTCGTGATCTTTTAAGTGGTTTTGGTCTTGTAGCTTTTGGGTTATCTACTTCGGGTTTCTCTGTTTCCGAGTTAGTCCGCAATTCTATTTGAACTTTGGGTGCTTTTTGTTTTTGTCTTATGCGAATGGACACCACCACCTAATAGCTACATATACTATACTAGTATAGCTATCATTAGTACACTGTTAGAGACATTGATGTGGTGTGGTGCTGAGTTTTGAGCTATCTCGTGTGCCTTATTTTTGATCTCCTCCAATGATTGGGTTCCCTTTTTGATGATAGTGGTAACTTCATCCCCCATTATTACATCTGTCTGAGGTGGTTTGTTTTGATGATTTTCGTTTGGCCCGCTTGCCTCGTACATCCTTAGGAGACTTTCCATCTCGTGGAAAGTACTGTGGTTGCACAAAGGTGAGGGGATGAAAGTTTTCTGCTTCAAAAGATAGAGTTTGTGCGTTTAACTAGTTTGACAAGGCTCATTGACTAACATTCTTCCCTGTTTTGTTAATCGGGACACATGGAATTTGTCTGGGTAAGTGACTTGGATCACTATGGGTTCTGTAACCGAAAATATCCACGAATTGGGTCTGTTCATTTTGATCAGAGCGTTTCGGGGAGGTTTTTGTACTCTTAGTTTACAATTGGCGTTCTCCGACAGAGGGTTGAATACCAATTTAATTACACACTCTGTGGATAGTGTGGCTTTAATTCGGGGTTTTACCAATTTTGTTACATAAGTACTTGCTTTGATGTTCTTGGAGACTTTATGAAGTCCCTTAGCATCCTCGACTTTTAACAATAGGAAATCCTGAGTTTGGATCTGGCTGGCGATGTAGGAATATTCTATGTCCGGGACAAGGGAATGTTCCTTATCAAGCTGTATAGGAAAACAGAGTACCAGTAGGTAAGTAATGCGGGTTCTGGCACAAAATCCTATGTTATTTCTTATGGAGGTCCTAATTTACTTTTGCAAATCTGAAAGTTCTGGCACAAAATCCCATGTATTTTTAAAGGGGGACCTGTGAATTGACAAAATTGTTTCAAAAGCTTAGAGTACCGAGCCCAATTTGATGTGTATTTTTAAAGGGGTATCTGTGTATTGACAAAATTGTTTCAAAAGCCCCCACATTATCATATTTTCTTAACAAAATGACATCAATTTCCGAAGTAGCAAGAGCTGCAATAATAACGAAAAAAAAGTTGAGTCAGATTGCCGGTATGTAAACAGTTTGAAAACTTGAACCGTGAGCTGAAAGCGAAAGGCGACTCAAATTATTTTTATTAAACGAATCGATGCGTGCTTTGAATAAAGTAACATTTAAATTACATGTGTGCTCCTGCTACAGCAATTAAAACCGCTTCGTTTACCAAATTAAATTTGCATAATAGTGAAAATTGCTACGGTATTGCTAGCATGTATAGGAATTAGGAGTTCAATGATCATAAATTATATGTGTAGAAAGATAAAGATGTAAATATAAACAAAAGCAGTTTGTATAAAAACAAAAAATTGCCGGTATGTAAACAGTTTGAAAACTTGACCTGTGAGCTGAAAACGAAAAGTTCGCTCAATTAAATGAATGAACCAATGTCTCGAGTTCGATTATTTTATATGTATTTAACTGGGGAAGACGTTGGGCAAAGCCAGCACTAGTTGCTTGCCAATTAGCGTAAAAATGATAAATTTAACTTCTCCACCCGGGTTTTTACTACTCATTGAAGATAAAAATGGTTGATGATAAAGAGCTAACATATAAACGTTGAGTAAGGTAAGTTTGCAGAATTTAAATTAATGTGATAGTAATGATTGGAAAGTTGGGCTAAAAACATGTACAGTACACGTAGAAATATTGCTCCTCAATGAACGCAAAATTGTTGGTGATAATGAGCTGGTACATCATGTTGAGTAAGGCGAGTTTTACGACATTTTAAATTAATATGAGGGCGATGATCTGAAAAGTTAGTTTAAGAAATAGAGGGCGAGGGTAATAGCACGCAAATATTTTTATTGTAGCTGACTTACATTTAATGTTTTGCGTTTGAAAATAATAAATTTTACAAAGTCTAAAAACATGAATAGTACACGCAGAAAAATCAATTTGGAGTACTGTGTTGAACTGTAATTTCACCAGATTTATATATAAAATAATAGGTACTGTACCACCACGCAGATTGAAAATTGCATAGGATTTTGTGCGAGAACTTTCAGATTTGCAAAAGTAAATTAAGACCTCCATAAGAAATAACATGGGATTTTGTGCCAGAACCCGCATTACTTACCTACTTGTACCATTTGCAACTTCATTTCGGGTACATTGAATATGGGTAATTTTATTCGTATAATTAACTTTTCTCACATGAGGAGAACTTGTGTCTGCGCTGTTTGATACAGCATAGACAGGCAATCCTGGGCCTCCGGACAAGTAGACTGCGATTTGTGGTAAATCTCCAGTAGTTCGTTTGGTGATATTAATAACGGATGTATTTGGTTAGTTTTACTGGACTGTATAATGTCTAGTAAAGTTTGTTCTCGAAATTCTATTTCGACTATTTGGAGCAAGAGGCTAGTTATTATCTCCTGTTAGAGTTGGCTTTGTTTGAGCTCGTCTGTTGTATTTAGTAAGTTATTTATTTGTAAATTTACCTGGTTCTAAAAGCGAAGTTAAGGGTTTCTGTGTTTGTTGGAGTGTTGTTTTTACTACACTGATTTGTTGCGCCTCCAACTTGGTTAATGCCTGGGTGTTGGATTCCAGTTCTTTGAACCGGCTATAAATTTTATTTGCATTCGTACTGTCCATAGTACCGAACATGAAGTGCAGAGCGCTTCCCATTCCATCAAAAATTGATCTTGTTCCTCTGAACTTTGGCACCCCTTCTTGAATGGTTTCTGTTCGTCGTTTGATGTTTTCCAGCAAACTGTGTACATCGACTTGCCGCACCTTACACCAGTCGAATGACTGAGTTGACTTTTTACACAGCTGGTGCACCAAGTGTTCCGCTTTTGCTGCTAACATGGTCTGATTAGTGAGCTCAGACAGGTGCAACTCCGTCAATAATGTCCAGGTACTGTGGTACACCAATATGGTGCCCATATCCTCAAACAATATTCCCGAGTTAGGGATTAGGGAAATTCAGATCGCTTCTCCAGATTGTTGTAGTTGTCCAAAGATGACCCGCCATACGCACATCATGAACACCAAGTTCATCATTAAGTATTTCATTCTATATGGGGGGATAGAAAATATTTCCCAGTTAAAAGTTGGGCTATTTACAACTTACTCTCTACTTATTTTAACCTGGAAGCTAATATTGGGATGTTTTATTTTTACACTTAGTTTAGAGAATTTTTTCATTAATCATAATATGGTTTTAACCTATTGTTATGCACCGTAACACTGCATTTACCTATTTGGATGGTTGTGTTTACAGGGCTTATCACTGAGGTTACCAGATATGGTCCTACCCAAATTTGTGAGAGTTTGTGATTTCGGCTCTCACTCTTGAGGAGGACTTTATCTCCTACGTGGAATGTTAGGGGCCGTAGTGTTTTATCGTAATACCCCTAAGAGCGTTTCTTGCTAGCGACAAGATTCTTTCGAGCTGTAGCATACGATTTTTGTAGCTTATACCTTAGTATATGGTAATAGCTTTTATGGTTGTAAACGGGTTCAGGGTCCAGTTTTAAATTTGTGGGGGCGTCTGCTGTAAAGCCGTAAAGGCAGTCCAGGTCAGTTTCGTACCCTCGTGTACGCTGTTATTGTACACGAACGCAGCGGTTCGTAGATATTGATTCCATGTTTTGGGATTTTCATCTACGATGGTTCGCAGGTACTCTATAAGGGGTCTATGGGCACGCTCCAGTGCTCCATTAGACAAGCTGAAGTTTGTAGCTTTTGTACCCTTAAGAGTTTACATACCCTCTTCAATAGTTCACTTAGGAAATTAGATCCCTAATCAGTGACTATTCTTTTGGGGATATGACAGCGCGTGACGATTTCGTCGAAGAAAATTGTTGCTACTGTTATTGCTTCCCCGTTGGGTATGGCATACCAATCGACGAATTTGGTCAAATTATCGTGAAAGGTCACGATATATTTGTTACCTGTGGTGGTTTCCTCCAAAGGGCCTACAATATCCAGGTAAACCTTGTCAAATGGTTGCTCTGCTATGTCCGTTATCACCATTGGCATTCGGAATTGAGGGGATGCCTTCATCGCTTCGCATTTACGGCATTTTTTAAGGTACTTTTTGATGTCGCTAAGCATGTGTTTCCACCAATATACTTCCGTCTTATCCGCTTATAAGTTTTTATTATACCTTGGTGGCCGCCGAAAGGAGAATCGTGATAGTCTCTTAAGATCGTTAATATCTCCTGGGGGCTCGTAATTATTTCCGGTTTGTTATTTCTACTTATTCTGGCGGTATTTCTTAAACGTATCTGGGGGTTTTTCTTCTGCCTCGGGGGATTGAATTTCTTGCGGCATTTTAAGCGACTTCCGCTGCAGCGGTTTTGTGGTATTTCTCTGCTTTTGTTCTTCCGTAGGGAGGCTTTGGTCAACCTCTTGGACTTTTTCGGTTTTGAACCCTTGTCACAACGTTGCATTTGATGGTTCTATTCTTCTGCGCTTCTGAAGGATTACTTTCCTCCTCATCTGAGTCCATTTGATGGTGGACTAAAGCTTTTACCGTGAAGGTTTTCTTTGTGTCTTCAGGGACTTCCTGGGGAATGCGACCCAGAGCGTCTGCATTTGTGTTATATTTCCCCGGTTTGTATTTGATGCGATAATCGAATTCAGAAAGTTTGAGGTGAAACCTCACCAAACGAGAAGTTGGGTATTTGACATTAAAGACTCCTTTTAATGGTTTATGGTCAGTATAGACCGTGAGCTTGCGTCCCTGGAGGTAGCATATAAAATTTCTTGTGGCCCAAACTATAGCCAGTAACTTGTTTTCTATGGTCGAGTAATTCTTTTCGGCCTTATTTAGTGTTCGACTGAGAGGCTATTGGTTTCCCACTTCCCCTTGAGAAAGTACCGCACCTATTGCCTCACTACTTGCGTCCTTCGTCAAGTTGAATGGTTGGGAAAAATCAGGGTAGAATAAAAGTGGAGGTGTTATTAAAGCTAGTTTAATAGCTTGAAAAGCTTCCTGACTTTTCTCAGCCCAAGTAAATTTAACATCCTTTCGGAGTAAATTTGTTATTGAACGAACTATCCTTGAGAAGTCGGGTATAAATTTTCTGTAAAGTTGGCAAGTCCTAAAAAGGATTGGACCTGCCTTACTGTACGGGGAACGGGGAAGGCCTGAACGGTGGCCGTCTTACTGGGGTCTGGTAGTGCCCCTTGACTTGAGCATTTGTGCGCAAGGTAGACAATATCTTTTCTCAAGAACTGGCAATTTTCGGGCTGCAGTTTGAGATTGTTTTCTCGTAGTTTTACGTGGAGATCACTGAGGTTTTTTCCATAGATCACTATCTAATCTAAATACACAAAGTATTCTAGTCCTTGTAAGCCGGTTAGAACGAAATTCATGAGGCGTTGAAAGGTTACCTGGGATCCTTTAAGCCCGAACGGTATGCGCTTAAACTCATAGTGCCCATAACTCGCACTGAAGGCGGTTTTGTGTGGATCTTTTGGGTCGACTAGCACTTGATGATACCCGTTGGCCAAATCGAGGGTGGTGAATTACCGTGTGTGACCTAAGTGGTCGAGCACATCCTCGACTCGGGGGTAGTGGAAATGCGTAGCCAATAGTCTTTTCGTTCAATTTTCGAAAATCGACTACGACGCGCCACTTTTTATCGCCATCGGGTCCCGCTTTTTTGGGGACTACCAGGAGAGGCGAATTCCACGTGCTTTTACTGGGCTCGACTATACCATTGTCAAACATTTCTCGTAGCTGCTCATTTATAACCTTCCTCTGGTTTCTGGTAACCTATACATTTTCTGATTAATGGGTGCTTGATCTTGCACCAAGGTAATGTGGTGGGTTATTGCATTGTGTAGATCACCTTTTAGGTAAAATATGTCGTTATATTCACTGCACAGCTGAAAAATAGAGCTATTTTTCTTCGTCGTTTAGGCTTTCCTCCAGGTCGAGTTCCTTTTCTAGTTGGATCGTACGGGGATTGTCCTATGTCCTCCGGCTCTTCATAATCCGTGTAGAGATATCTAACATTTTGCAGAGTGGCTGTTCTTTCGCTTTTATTAATAATTTCCTTATCTTTCTTTCGTTTTCTCACTCCCTTAGATCCATAGCCTCTGCCCTCCTTTTTTATAGTGCTTTTTTCGACGGCAGGCCCCTAAGCACCTTGAGCTCTGTTGACTCAGGTTTCGTGAGCTGTTTATGCTCGTCTTGTGTTTGGCTCTTTGGCTTTGGATTGAAGTAATGGAACAGATAGGTCAGTATGGATATCAAAAATATAAGAAAATGTTTATTGCTCGTAGGCAATGTAGGCTGTGGTGGCGCATACTATGTGATATCTTAACTTTTATTGCGTCCTGGTTCTTCTATTAATTGACCCATTGGCCAATGTTTTTATGTCTTGGTTACTGACCGGTCTGTTTTTCCCACGCACGTCTTTATTTCGGCTCAATGGCCGTGTTGAGGTCTTATGTTCTATTTGTGTGTCTTTGTGATCTCGCGTATCATTCGACTGAACTTTTGTGTAGTTTTTTGAATGAGTTAGTTGCAGCGATAAGCTGCTCATGACTACTTGTTTACTACTGCTATTGAGGATACCAATCAGCACTGTTGTTCCTGGTGGGAGCAAGCTGTTAGCGAGGAATACTCCTTCGCCTATCTCTTGAGATAGACAGAGCATTTCCTCGTCCACACACAATGGAATTCTGACGACCTTTTGTGACCGAGGCGGTATGCATACAGGTTCTGTTAACATAACCTTATGTTACCCTTGCTCGTCAGTCACAGGCTTAGAAAGCAGATTACTTTTTCCGCAGTCCCCATTCTCTGTAAAAGAATCGCAGCCAGCATTTCGCATGTGAGATGCCTTAAAGGCACTGCAGGTAGATAACCTAACCTCCTTGGGTTTTTTCTTTTCTGCCAGTGATCTTATTTCGGTTGCCTTTTGGGATTGAAGCTTATCAGTTGTGAGTGATATTGGAACAGCGAACTCTTCCGGGTTTGTTTCCATACGAGGGAACCGTAATGTTCTATTTGGACCCTCCACATTACAGTGTTTAGCTAGGAAGTCGCTTCCTAGGAGCCCATCATCTTAAAGATCGGGCAAGTTTTTCACAATTTGGAATTGACAAGGTATTTTATTTTTAAAATTGAAGTTTCCTTGACAATTTCCTATGGTCTTTCAGGTACCGAATGGAGTCTGTAATGCAATTATTTCCTCTGTATTTACTGTGTCGAAATTTTTCAGTTCCCTTTTCTTAATCAAACTTACCTCAGCGCCTGTATCCACTACTAATTTGGTTTGGCCGTGTAGGCCTATGTCTAACGGTCTATGGCTTCCCATTTATTTTTATATTGGCATGACTTTAGGTCATGTCCAATACGACCACAAAAATTACGTTTCACTTGAATACGAAACACTCGCTGATTGCTGGGTTTTAAGTCAAATGGAGTTCGATTATTGGAAAAATCTCTATTAGACTGACTGGAAGTAAAGGTTTTGCGTCTACAATCCCGCACGCCGCAGTTATACATCTTACTGCTTACACAGTATGGCGTGTTCTTTCTTTTTAGGCATTCTGGATAAGTATGGCCTCTTAATTTACAGAAACTACAATTGATTTTACTCAAAATTATTTTATCTTTATTTCTTACATTTGAATTTATTTGGTTTGCACTTTCACTTATCTGCCTTTCACTTGGTGTTGTATGTGTAAACTGTGTAGGCCGGGGATGTATTGCACTATTTGGCTGACTATGGTACCATAGCCCCTTTTCGGATTGGGTCATATTTAAATTATCCGGATTGGCTGGTGGCAGAGAGTTTGCTTGTACTTGGGCCGGGTTATTCAGAGAGACATTTGGATTAAATTGTACCAGAAGTTGCAGGTACGGAGCGCTCTGTTGGAGCCGCTTCATGTTTAGTGCCTTTTGGGTGAGTTCATCTAACGTTCCATTACCTATCGTCAACAGATATTGGCACAAGTGATGGTTCACTACACCAGTTTTCAGCGCACTTTTATCTAAATCCTCCAACTGGGATTTTACTGGTGGTGTTGCTGTTGCACCATATTTTGAGTCAGCCGCTTCTGTACACAAATTTAACGTTTGCTTTAATCTTGCCGTGAAGGCTGTTAATGTTTCGAGAGGGAACTGACGTGTTGTTATCAATTTATTTACCATTTCCTGGTACGTCTCAAGGGGGTGGTACGTCCTGTTTAGACGTTCCTCTACTCCTCTGAATGTCGTAGGAATGTCTGGGGTGAACAGCTGATATGCCTCACCTCGAAGTCTGGTTAGAATTTGTAGAAAAAGAGTTTGTTCTTCGGCCGACAAGCACTGCGTTACTTGCCTGCAACAACCCAAAAATGTCTGTAGCAAGGAAGATTGTTGATTTCCCGGGTTGCTATCGGTCCGCCGGGACGGGTTATCCCTTGGGTCGCCCAGCGTGGAAGTTTGAGGAGTGGATGGTCAGTTCGTCTGCTCGTGGAGTCGTAGTTGGTATTCGTGCGGGGTCGATGTTCCTGACTCGTCCCTCGTGCTTCTTTGTCGTTCATGTAACAATCTCAATTCCCGGGCAGGGTTGGAGCCCACAAGTATCCCGCGTTGGTGCTTTGCACTTTGTTGAGGGGGTGTCTACTTACTCGCCTGGAGCAGAGGCAGTTAAAGCTGTACTACCACGAGCGTTGGAGGTGACCAAAAACAAATAACCCCGAAGCGAGACTCAGCTCCGAGTTGAAGGGTAAGGTGTCTTCCCAGCACTAGGTTACCTTTTTGTTGTTCGTGGAGGATCAAGGGTTTTGAAGCACTTATGTTCTTCTAGCTTTAACCGGCTTCCTTGATCCTACCGGCTGCGCCAAATTGTTATAATAATTTTCCCTCTTACCTTGTGCGAACGGGGACAGGGAATTTTTAATCCAAAATACCCGTGTCCGTTAATCCTCTCTGGTTTATTTTATTTTTAATACACTTTAACTCGTAATACACTTTCAACTTAATAATAATATATAATATTTTTCTACCACTATTTGGTTTACTTTTTAATTTTGCTGGTTTACTTGTTTAATTTCACTCTTTCAATTATCTCGTTTTGTTTTTCATACTAAGTGAATTTGTAAACTAAGTTATTTGGTAAACTAAGTTAATTTGTACAACTAAGTTAATTTGTAAACTAAGTTAATTTGTAAAACTAAGTTAATTTAAAACTAAGTTAATTTGTAAACTAAGTTTATTTGTAAGACTAAGTTAATTTCCCGACTCGTATCTATCTGTCGATTCAAAAATTATCTATGATATTTTTTCCTCCGATCAAACACGACAGAAGATTAATTTTTTCCGACAACCGCACCGCTGAGATTTAAAAACGAACTCCTCGCTTGATCCCGGTTCTCGTGCTCAAGTCCGCTCGTTCAGGGTTTAAAATGCATTTCCACCCTGAGTAAATTTTAACTTTGTTTCTCGACTTGTTCGAACTTGTTGGCTTAACAAAAATGTAATTCTATCGTTTAATAAACATCAGCCACCATCCCGTCGTTTGAAAATCACGCCGTTCATATACATGTAAGGTATGTGTGCTGCACTATTTTCTTATCGTGAAATTCTTTAGCATAATATGTGTGGGAAAAATAGGTGAAGGAACTGCTGACACTGTTTTTGTTCGCGTATTTTTCTGATAAGCCAACCCTGTTTTTAAGCATGGTTAGCTTATGTAAATTTTCTAAGTAGATTTACCAGGCCAGATGGTACTGCCTTTGGGTGTATATGTGTATACACAACATTCACTGGTGTCAGAAGTTAAATAAATAAGTGATGGCAATTAACTTAAAAATTCAAAGTGTGGTTAATTTTGTGAAACTGTGTTAAATTTTGAAAGTTCTGGAAAATAATTTATATTCAGCTGAAAGTGAATTGCTAAAGTAATGGGGCGCAAAGTGGAGGAGCTTCGAATATAGGATTTGAAAGTGGAGTTAGGGAACCGGTCATTACAAATGACAGATGCAAAGAAAGTTCTAGTCGAGCGACTTAGACAAGCTTCGATAGAGGAAGGAAAGAATCCTGAAACATTTGTTTTCGAAGAGAACTTCGAGGAAACCGAAATTAAGGAAGAGCCTGCGATGAAAATGGAACAGCTTTTGAGTATTTTAAAGAGCAAAATGGATTCCCGTTGTGATGAACAAAAGAATTTTCTCGAGGAACAGAAGAAGGTTAGGTGAGCAGAAGAAATCTATGGAAACCAGCTTGGTCGAACAAAAGAGTGCTGTGGAGAATTGTCTAGAAACTCTTTTGGAGGATCAGAAAAATTTTCTAAAAAGCGATTTAGAAGAACAAAATTTGAAAAGAAGGAATTGAGCAGGAATTTCAACAAAAGGTTTCGGAAGTTCAACAAAAATTCACCGAGCAACTTGAAAACGTTTCGAGAGGATAAAGCATCTACAACCTCGGCACGAAGGAATTGAAAAATCCGGTGTAGGTTGAATGAAACCACCAATATTTGATGGACAAAATTCGTGGCATATCTTCAAGAGACAATTCCAGGCAGCTTTCGAGGTAAATGGATGGAATGATGAAGACAAAGCTACAGCTCTGGTCTTAGCACTTTGATGTCCTGCAACAGAGCTCTTACAAACTGTGCCGATTGAAAAGCAACGTGATTACGCTTCATTAGTACAGGCGATAGAATTACGTTATGGAGATGAACACATGCAGCAAGTATATCGCCTACAGTTACGCAACAGGATTCAAAAGCATGGCGAATCACTCCAACAACTGCAGGCAGATGTGGAAAGGTTAGCGCATCTTTCATACCCCGGCGTAAATGCGGATTTCCTTAATGAAGTGGCGACGGAGGTATTTGTGATTGCTATTGCAGATCAAAATTTACAACAAGCGTTAAGACTAGTAGGAAAGAAATAAACAGCAGAAGCACTAGCCTATGCATTAGCGTATGAATCCGCCAGATAAGCGTCACGGAGTGCAGTACGAGTGAGAGAAATTTCTGTGGAAGAATGTACTTGCAACAGAGTACAATCATCCTAGAACCCGCCTTCACGTGGTGTCCCTCGATGCTGGAATTGTAATAGACCAGGACACCTTCAAAGAGACTGCAGAAAAAGTCGACGAGTGGAATTACCAGAAGAAGGGGGGAAAGAAGGATGCCACAGATGTTGAGCCTGGGAACAAGCTATTCGTGAAGAGACCTGATAGCAAGCAGCGACTAGTCGCATCACCTCTCCTGTTGAGCAGTCGGAAAACAAATAAAAACCAACTTTGTGGGGCAGAAGTTCGTTGATGGAATCGACAGCCTTGAAGTCATCATGCAAGTAGGCCAGTTGCAGAGAAATAATAGCAGTCTTGTTATATATAGAAGTGTAGGAAAAATAATTACGCGGTCACTATCGATACTGGAGCTTCGAGATCAATTACTAGAGGAGATCTTTTTAGGAACAAGTAGCTTCACAACATCACCAAATATCTACTAAGAACAGCAACTGGAACTGGAGCAGCACAGGTGTTTGGAGAAATAATTTTAGATGTTCAGCAAGGCGAACTACTATTTCCTCACATTTTCTTGGTTTCAGACATAATGGATGAATGCATTTTTGGAATAGACTTCATGACAACATACAAAATAAATCTGGATGTCGGAGAGCGGATTCTCAAATATGGGAACATAGAATTTCCTAAGACACTAGGAGAAGGAGCAGATAATCCTGAGAAAGTAAGGACGATGGTCTGCGAAAATATTGCTCTTTTGCCATCCTCCGAGACAGTAATATGGACAAAGCTTACTGATGACATCGGGACCTGGCGATTCTATCTGGACGAGCCTAACCCCACCAAAGTATGTAATAATATGATTTGATTGCCATGTAATATTATTGTTTTGATGTCAGTCAGATAATCTATCCATGATTATTTATTCGCCATGACTTGTATCGGAGTTACGTTGAAGAGGCAGAGCGCTGCCAAACTTACGGTTTGATATGGCTGAAGAGCCGCTGTTATGATATTATATAAAGGCATAGTATGCCAAAGTAAATTGTGTGGCAGAGTATGCCGATATTTAATATTGGAGGCAGAGTATGCCGCTGATATATCTTTGCTAAGGCAGGGTATGCCGCTGTAATAGCATGATGGCATAGTATGCCGATGCTTTAGATATAGGCAGAATATGCCGATTTATATTAATATGTCAGAGTATGCCGCTGTTATATCTTTGCTAAGGCAGAGTATTCCGCTGTAAGAGCATGATGGCAGAGTATGCCGATGTTTAGCTTTGAGAAATAAAAAGACACCTTTCGATAGTCAGATTAAGTCTAATTTTTATTGAACAGTAGCAGCTTATTTATATAAAATGATTACAAAGGAATCAATATTTATTTACAATTCTAAAGGGGGGATTATTGCAGAATTGCAATATACAAAATTAATAATCAGAAATTGTAGTGTCAGCATTTCTGATCACACAATTTCTGAATAAGGTATCGATATGTATGTAAAGCAATGACTTCAGGTATGAATATTTTACCAATGAAGAATTATGCTTGCATAGCAGAATTTGCTTGCGTTGCAAATTCTTCTTGAGGTCGAGCAATTTGTTTAGTTTTTATTTTCTTTTAATTATCGTTTCGATAATTGTTTATTTTTCTTGTCTGTGGTCATGGCTTTACAGTGCATTGGTTCGATATGTAATCTTATCTATTTGAGGTGACATAAATTTGAATTGAAAGGTTTATATATACATACATTACAAGTAACATCGAGCATCATTGTTGGCAAGACTTTAGTGAAGGCAGAAGGTGCAACATTAATATCAGTCAGAGTGCTTAACACATCCGAAAATGCGGTACAACTAAAAGACGGTGCTATAATTGGAAATTGTGTATCCGTTTACCAAATCGTCAATTTGGATAATGGTAGTATGTCAAGGAGACAAAACCTATACCAGCTACTACCCAACAGGTTCAGGAACCTGTTTCGTCCAGTGCCTTAAGTGAACAAAAATACAACGATGCCAAAGAGGCGATCGATGAATTTTTGGAATTATTTGCAATGAATAATGATGACTATGGTAAAATCTTGTCCAGCATCGGATCGATACAGGAGATTCCAGGCCCATTCGGGAGATTCCAGGGCCATTCGACAGACACCACGAAGATTCCCATTATCCAAATAACCAGCAGTTGCAGATATGAAGAAACAAGGCATTTTTTTTTTACTTGAAGACAGGGGGAACAGGAGATACCGATCTCAAGCACGGAGGCCAGAGCGGCCCATTGTACTATCCTGAATCCCATTCACAAAAACCTTCCTGTCCACTTAATGAAGCGCATCAGGTCTTGGTGAGAAAGGTTTTTCAGCTCATCCGCAGACAGAAGGGGAGACCATAGAGTATCCAGTCTGCTCCGGGCGAAGGCCGGACACCCACACAAAAAGTGTTCGGTTGTCTCAGGCTCTCCCTCCATGCAGGACAGACACTCAGGGCTATCAACAACTCCCATCCTTGTTAGATGAGCGTGAAGTGAGCTGTTGCCGGTGGTGATGCCAACCACGGTTCTGCATTGTTTCCTTCCGAGCCTCATGAGAAAATTGGGGCTCTTCCCATTGGGCCCATCAAGAATCAGTTTTGTACACCTACAAGCGCAGAGGTTCTCCCATCTCTGCTGATGTTTCCTATGCACATCGGCTTTGATGAAAGACCCGATACTCGACGTGGCAACGCCTACGGCGTGCTCCGGTCCGAGGAACGGAGAATCGGAGCCAGCACTAGCTAAAAGGTCAGCCCTTTCATTCCCCATGCTCCGCATGTGACCAGGATCCCACAGGAGGGACACTTTGTTGTGAAAACACAACTTATCCACTGACGACCTGCAGTCCCCCAGTAACTTAGACGTTATCTGAGGGCCATTCAGAGCCATCAAGGCTGCCTGACTATCCGAAAGGATAGCTATACCTTTCTCCTTGATTTGCATATCAAGGGCTAACTTCGCTGCCATTGAGATGGCGAAGACTTCAGCCTGGAAGACAGTGGTGTGTTTTCCAAGTGAGTACTCCATTCCAAAATCAGGCTCAGGAAAGTAGACACTTGCCCCAGCTCCCTCATTAGTGAGAGAGCCGTCGGTGAAGATTTTTAGAGCAGACCGGGGAAGACACGATAAGGCACCTCCCTCAGTCCACGATTGCCTTGCAGGAAAGCTTACAGAGAAGCGACGCCCGAAACGAAGCTGAGGTACACTCGCATCCCGTGGCATACCAGCCAGAAGGTTTTCCAAATCCAGCCGATACGCCATAGAGCAATGAGAAGAGCCAGTCCAGCCGTCCTCCCAACATCCCCATAAGCGCAATCTGCACACAGCCCTTTTGGCCTCTGCCTGAATGACAAGATCCAGGGGTGGCAGATTGAGTAAGACCTCAAGAGCAGCAGTAGCCGTAGATCGCATGGAGCCCGTAATTCCCAAGCAGGCAAGCCTTTGCCGGCTCGCCAGCTTCCGGATCGCAGTCCCCACAAGCGTCCTCGGCCGCCATACACAGGAGGCATATGTGAGCATGGGTGTGACGATCGAGGTCTACATCCAATGCACAACCCTCGGTCGCATGCCCCATGTGTAGCCAAAGGTTCTCCTGCATTCAGCGAAGACCCTCATAGCCGCATTAACTTTTTCCTCTACGTGCAATCTCCATGTCAGCTTCGAGTCAAGGAAGACTCCAAGGTGCTTGACATGAGGAGAGAGTTGCAGAGTGCGTCCAAAAAGCTTTGGAAGTATAAAGTACCCCAGCTTACGTCTTCTGGAGAAGAGCACCAAGCTGCACTTTGTTGGGTTCACTGTTGTGTCATGACGGGTGCACTAGTCCTCAACAATATTGGGGCCTCGTTTCATGAAGGCACAGGCAGCAGCCATGCTATGCCTGGAAATGAGCAGAGGGATGTCATCCGCATACGCTTCACATGAGAATCCCACGTTTTTCAGTACCGTGATGAGTGAGTCAACCAATATACACCAGAGTGCTGGGGATAGCACGCCCCTTGCGCGCAGCCTCTCTCCACCAGCACACTGAGAGAGGTTCGGCCGTCTACATCCACAGTTAAGTATCGTCGTCTTAACATTTAGTCGATCCATCGCACAACAGTGCGGTCAACACCATGTCGACGAGCTGCCTCACATAGCGACTCGGGGGTGGCCTTGTCAAAAGCCCCATCGATGTCCAGAAAGGCTACCAAGGTAAACAGTCCACGATCCAGTCCCCGTTCAATGACAGTAACCATTGAGTGGAGAGCCGTCTCCGTAGATCTGCCCCTCCGGTAAGCCTGCTGTGAGGTGTTTAAGGGAGAAGCCTTTAAAGGTACTCCCTTAATATATTCATATACCCGCCTCTCCAGGCATTTAAAAAGAAATGAGGGGAGGTTTATGGTTCGAAAACTCTTCGGGTCCATGTAGGAAGCCTTCCCAGGCTTCGGAACGAAGGCAACCCCCACCTTCCTCCACATCTCAGGGACATATCCAAAAGCGATACGTGCCCTGAAAGTGGAGTCGATGTATGGGGCCAGCACCACGCTCTCAGCCTTAAGAAGGACAGGCAAAATATCGTCTGGACCCGGGGCTTTAAAGGCCGAGAAGGTTAAAATTGACCCTCTCGACAACAACTACCTAGGCGGCAGTGTACCAATCTCCACCAGTGCAGAGAGGTAGCGGATAATCGGAACCTGCCTGCAGGTCTTCTTGAAGCCTGCAGTCAGGAAAATGCGGCGAGAGAAGAAGTCTACAGGCTTCCTCTTTCGATGCCGTAAAAGAGCCATCTGGCCCTCTCAGAAGACTCAGCCTAGCCGACGGTTCACTCCTGAGAGCCCTGAGCAGCCGAACCGGTTCACGATAGCCGTCAAGCTCCTCGCAGAAATTTACAAAGGCCTGACTTTTTGATTTCCTGACAAGCCTCTTGTAATAACTCTGAGTTTCGCGGTAGGCCCGCCAGTCTCCCTCCGAGCCAGTCCTCCTGGCCTTATTGAAGAGCCTTCTGAAAGCCTAACGGAGTACACTAAGACTGCCGTTCCACCACGGCATAGGTGTATGGTTCCACCTCAACGGGGTCAGCACCCATACCGAACTCAATGTAGCGGTGATCAGAGAGAGACTCCTCTCGCGAAACCCTCCAGCCGGAAAACAGGGGAAAAGCTAAAGTCATATCGATGACTTCTTGTCTTCGGCTGGTAGCAAAGGCTGGTTCGTTGCCCTGATTCAGCAGAACCAGGTCCGCTGAAGAAATAAACTCCAGCAGTTGCTCACCCCGATATGTCCGAGCTCCCCCAGACAATGTGATGAGCATTGGCATCACAACCAACCATGACTCCAAGCCTATTAGACCTCGCAAACTCCACCGCTCGCCTGACTCCCTCAGTAGCAGGGGGAGCAGCGGAATCATACGGAAAATATGCTGAGACAATAAGGAGTTCCCTACTGACTCCATCCCTCTTAAAGGAGAACTTGATCGATGTAGTGTCCCTATCGCACAAATGAGGCAGTAAGGTCACCGCAACGTCTTTTGTAGCAACAACACAAGCTCTAGGAGTAGAACACGTGGTGTCATACAGGATTTGTGCGCCTTGCGCCTTCGTTAGACCGCGGATATGGTGCTTCCAGACCCAAGGCTCCTGCACAAGCACCACTTTTTGTTGTTGAGGTTTTGTGCGAAAGTCAGCTAGGCTACGTCCTAACAAAGCAGATGCCGCCTTATTGTGCTGCAGGTTAATCTGGGTGAAGAGAAGTCCAGTCATGCGGATTACTTCCCTACGCCCTTCTTCTTCGTGAGCAAGGAGAATTGAACCTTGCCCAGGTGAAGATGCGCCCACATCGAGATCCCCCCCAGCGCCTCAGCAGCCTTCTTGTCAATCGCCAGGAACAATAAGGTCCCCTTTTCCCCTTTTCCCCTTTCGGTCAAGACCAGGAGAGGTGCTCTCTCCTGCCTTCTCCCTCTTACACTTCTCCCTCTTCCTTCTCCTTTTTTCCGCACCAGATCTATACTTCTTCGCAGTGCTCAGCTTACCCACGCTAGGAGGCTCACTACCACTTTCCCCTACCAGCCCAGAGGACCACTGACCACCTGCGAAGAGAGACAAGGAGAAGGCCCAGGGACGGCATTAGGCATCTCCCTAGCTCTTCTCCTTTTCTTTCTCTCAGCTTTGCCTACTCTCCTGCGTAGGGAGGCCCCGCTTCGATTGCCACCATCAGCGTCTTTCGAATCTGAGGTTACAACCTCAGCTAGCCCGCCCGAGTTGAGTTGCTCTGCCGCTAGAGGAGCATGAGTGATCTCCATAGGAGTCACACCGCCCTCATCAGCCGAGTTCCCCTGCAGGAGGAGATTTTCCATGGATTCCGAGATCTCAGGGATAAAATTCCCCGATTCCTGAGGCATTCGTGGATTTTCAACACACTTACTATAAGTGGATCTACCATCGTCCAAAAAATTATTCATTTATGGTCCCACGAGTAGCGGAGAAAAACTGTCACCCACGACAGAGATGGCTTATAGATCAGCCGTTCAGAGCACTACCGGACAAACCCCAGATAAGGCCATATTCGGAAGAGAGATGCGTTTACCTAGCGACCTCAAATTCAGAGTTCAAACAACAATTAGCTGATGTAAACGAGGCCATGAGGACGAAATTAGCAGCAAATACTGATCGGTTGTAGAGTCGCTATGACATGTGTGCTAATTCTGCAGGATTTAATGAAGGTGATCTTGTTTGGCTGTACAACCCGAAACGATATAAGGGACGTTCTCTGAAACTGTATCAACAGTGGGAGGGACCGTATTAAGTACTAACTAGAATTATAACTATAAAACAGAAAACTGCCCAAATAAAGCAGCATGTGGTAATTGTGCTGGCGAACACAACACTTTAAAATGTAGTTCGGTCACATTTTTATGCGCAAATTGCCAAAGGAACACAAAAACAACGAATATCAAAGAGCAATATAGACTGCTAAGAGACACATAAACCATAATACAAAAAACGTATAAAAAAAGGACAAAGAAGAGGAAAAATCAGGGAAATCACGAAAGAAAATACTATAAGCAAACCAGTTTACATTCCAGCGAAAAGAAATACAAAAAGGTAACTAAATATACCATAAAATTGATCTTACTAAAGGAAAAAGCAAAAATTGAACAAATAAATTATAAAACTAAATATATTATAAATTTAACTTATCAAAATGTTGAAGAAATAAATTATAAAACATATTTAAATGAAATGCAATAGAAATACAATTATCATACGCAATCTAACTCTATTATACAAACAAACAATAAAAAGTATCCTGAAGGAACGACTATCACTCCTGTTGCCTATAAAGCTAAAAGTACAAAACACTATGACATATCTAGAGAACATAGATAAAATAAATACGGCCTAAGGAAAAAATCTCGAAATAAAATGGGGACAAATCCTGTATTTAACATCTACATCCACCTATACGTATCTCTACTAGCAAGGGACAAAACTCTCAAAATCAACAAACAAAACAAAAGTAGGAAAAGCACCTACAGCAAATGTGTTAGGAAAGAGGAACTTGCCATGGACAGTCCCAAATTATAGCTAAGTGTATTACAAAAGTGAACTGTACAAATAGCGGAACAAAAATACTGCATCTAAATATTACCTTATTATTTTTGTTTTAGATAATTTGCAAGAACTTTAGGAATAGTTCTGTGCAATATTTTTAGCACAAAGTAAATATTCGATAACTCTGTTATTTTTGTTCTAGATAATTTGCAAGAACTTTAGGAATAGTTCTGTGCAATATGTTTAACACAAAGTAAAAATTCGATAACTTTATTATCTTTGTTTTAGATAATTTGCAAGAACTTTAGGAATAGTTCTGTGCAATATTTTTAACACAAAGTAAAAATTCGATAACTTTATTATTTTTGTTCTAGATAATTTGCAAGAACCTTAGGAATAGTTCTGTGCAATATTTTTAACACAAAGTAAAAATTCGATAACTTTATTATTTTTGTTCTAGATAATTTGCAAGAACTTTAGGAATAGTTCTGTGCAATATTTTTAACAAAAAGTAAAAATTCGATAACTCTATTATTTTTGTTCTAGATAATTTGCAAGAACTTTAGGAATAGTTCTGTGCAATATGTGTAACACAAAGTAAAAATTCGATAACTTTATTATTTTTGTTTCAGATAATTTGCAAGAACTTTAGGAATAGTTCTGTGGAATATTTTTAACACAAAGTAAAAATTCGTTAACTTTATTATTTTTGTTCTAGATAATTTGCAAGAACTTTAGGAATAGTTCTGTGCAATATTTTTAACACAAAGTAAAAATTCGATAACTCTATTACTTTTGTTCTAGATAATTTGCAAGAACTTTAGGAATAGTTCTGTGCAATATATTTAACACAAAGTAAAAATTCGATAACTTTATTATTTTTGTTTTAGATAATTTGCAAGAACTTTAGGAACAGTTCTGTGCAATACTTTTAACACAAAGTAAAAATTCGATAACTTAATTAATTTTTGTTTTCGATAATTTGCAAGAACTTTAGGAATAGTTCTGTGCAATATTGTTAACACAAGGTAAAAATTCGATAACTTTATTATTTTTGTTTTAGATAATTTGCAAGAACTTTAGGAATAGTTCTGTGCAATATTATTAACAGAAAGTAAAAATTCGATAACTTTATGATTTTTGTTTTAGATAATTTGCAAAAAATTTAGGAATAGTTCTGTGCAATATTTTTAACACAAAGTAAAAATTCGATAACTCTATTATTTTTGTTCTAGATAATTTGCAAGAACTTTAGAAATAGTTCTGTGCAATATTGTTAACACAAGGTGAAAATTCGATAACTTTATTATTTTTGTTTTAGATAATTTGCAAGAACTTTAGGAATAATTCTGTGCAATATTATTAACAGAAAGTAGAAATTCGATAACTTTATGATTTTTGTTTTAGATAATTTGCAAGAAGTTTAGGAATAGTTCTGTGCAATATTTTTAACACAAAGTAAAAATTCGATAACTTTATTATTTTTGTTCTAGATAATTTGCAAGAACTTTAGGAATAGTTCTGTGCAATATTTTTAACATAAAGTAAAAATTCGATAACTCTATTATTTTTGTTCTAGATAATTTGCAAGAACTTTAGGAACAGTTCTGTGCAATATTTTTAACACAAAGTAAAAATTCGATAACTTAATTAATTTTTGTTTTCGATAATTTGCAAGAACTTTAGGAATAGTTCTGTGCAATATTGTTAACACAAGGTAAAAATTCGATAACCTTATTATTTTTGTTTTAGATAATTTGCAAGAACTTTAGGAATAGTTCTGTGTAATATTTTTAGCACAAAGTAAATATTCGATAACTCTATTATTTTTGTTCTAGATAATTTGCAAGAACTTTGGGAATAGTTCTGTGCAATATGTTTAACACAAAGTAAAAATTCGATAACTTTATTATTTTTGTTTTAGATAATTTGCAAGAACTTCAGGAATAGTTCTGTGCAATGTTTTAACACAAAGTAAAAATTTGTTGGCTTCTGTATAATAAAATCAAAGACTCGCGTGAACTTCAACACTTATTCTTTAATAATTCACTTGGTTCAACTTAAGCTAGGTTTAAATGAACACATTGATTACAAATGAGTAAATACTACTTTTGAATACCAACTAGTTTTAAGATAAGACTTCGAAAACGAGACTGCAGCTGGTGATCAACTCGACTCTGTTGGACTAAGAATTCGACTGCCAAGAATCATCGTGTGTGTGTGGGAGAATGCAAGCTGGGTTTCTTTTCGTTCCGCAAAGCTCTTGTTCTTTACGTGGTATTGCCAGAATGATTTATTTTTCCCTTTTTTGTTTTCGATAATTTGCAAGAACTTTAGGAATAGTTCTGTGCAATATTTTTAACATAAAGTAAAAATTCGATAACTCTATTATTTTTGTTCTAGATAATTTGCAAGAACTTTAGGAACAGTTCTGTGCAATATTTTTAACACAAAGTAAAAATTCGATAACTTAATTAATTTTTGTTTTCGATAATTTGCAAGAACTTTAGGAATAGTTCTGTGCAATATTGTTAACACAAGGTAAAAATTCGATAACTTTATTATTTTTGTTTTAGATAATTTGCAAGAACTTTAGGAATAGTTCTGTGCAATATTATTAACAGAAAGTAAAAATTCGATAACTTTATGATTTTTGTTTTAGATAATTTGCAAAAAATATAGGAATAGTTCTGTGCAATATTTTTAACACAAAGTAAAAATTCGATAACTTTATTAGTTTTGTTCTAGATAATTTGCAAGAACTTTAGGAATAGTTCTGTGCAATATTTTTAACATAAAGTAAAAATTCGATAACTCTATTATTTTTGTTCTAGATAATTTGCAAGAACTTTAGAAATAGTTCTGTGCAATATTGTTAACACAAGGTGAAAATTCGATAACTTTATTATTTTTGTTTTAGATAATTTGCAAGAACTTTAGGAATAATTCTGTGCAATATTATTAACAGAAAGTAAAAATTCGATAACTTTATGATTTTTGTTTTAGATAATTTGCAAGAAGTTTAGGAATAGCTCTGTGCAATATTTTTAACACAAAGTAAAAATTCGATAACTTTATTATTTTTGTTCTAGATAATTTGCAAGAACTTTAGGAATAGTTCTGTGCAATATTTTTAACATAAAGTAAAAATTCGATAACTCTATTATTTTTGTTCTAGATAATTTGCAAGAACTTTAGGAACAGTTCTGTGCAATATTTTTAACACAAAGTAAAAATTCGATAACTTAATTAATTTTTGTTTTCGATAATTTGCAAGAACTTTAGGAATAGTTCTGTGCAATATTTTTAACACAAAGTAAAAATTCGATAACTCTATTATTTTTGTTCTAGATAATTTGCAAGAACTTTAGGAATAGTTCTGTGCAATATGTTTAACACAAAGTAAAAATTCGATAACTTTATTATTTTTGTTTTAGATAATTTGCAAGAACTTTAGGAATAGTTCTGTGCAATATTTTTAACACAAAGTAAAAACTCGCTAACTTTATTATTTTTGTTCTAGATAATTTGCAAGAACTTTAGGAATAGTTCTGTGCAATATTTTTAACACAAAGTAAAAATTCGATAACTCTATTATTTTTGTTCTAGATAATTTGCAAGAACTTTAGGAATAGTTCTGTGCAATATTTTTAGCACAAAGTAAATGTTCGATAACTCTATTATTTTTTGTTCTAGATAATTTGCAAGAACTTTAGGAATAGTTCTGTGCAATATGTTTAACACAAAGTAAAAGTTCGATAACTTTATTATTTTTGTTTTAGATAATTTGCAAGAACTTTAGGAACAGTTCTGTGCAATATTTTTAACACAAAGTAAAAATTCGGTAACTTAATTAATTTTTGTTTTCGATAATTTGCAAGAACTTTAGGAATAGTTCTGTGCAATATTGTTAACACAAGGTAAAAATTCGATAACTTTATTATTTTTGTTTTAGATAATTTGCAAGAACTTTAGGAATAGTTCTGTGCAATATTATTAACAGAAAGTAAAAATTCGATAACTTTATGATTTTTGTTTTAGATAATTTGCAAGAAGTTTAGGAATAGTTCTGTGCAATATTTTTAACACAAAGTAAAAATTCGATAACTTTATTATTTTTGTTCTAGATAATTTGCAAGAACTTTAGGAATAGTTCTGTGCAATATTTTGACCACAAAGTAAAAATTCGATAACTCTATTATTTTTGTTCTAGATAATTTGCAAGAACTTTAGGAATAGTTCTGTGCAATATTTTTAACACGAAGTAAAAATTCGATAACTTTATTATTTTTGTTTTAGATAATTTGCAAGAACTTTAGGAATAGTTCTGTGCAATATTTTTAGCACAAAGTAAATGTTCGATAACTCTATTATTTTTTGTTCTAGATAATTTGCAAGAACTTTAGGAATAGTTCTGTGCAATATGTTTAACACAAAGTAAAAATTCGATAACTTTATTATTTTTGTTTTAGATAATTTGCAAGAACTTTAGGAACAGTTCTGTGCAATATTTTTAACACAAAGTAAAAATTCGATAACTTAATTAATTTTTGTTTTCGATAATTTGCAAGAACTTTAGGAATAGTTCTGTGCAATATTGTTAACACAAGGTAAAAATTCGATAACTTTATTATTTTTGTTTTAGATAATTTGTAAGAACTTTAGGAATAGTTCTGTGCAATATTATTAACAGAAAGTAAAAATTCGTTAACTTTATGATTTTTGTTATAGATAATTTGCAAGAAGTTTAGGAATAGTTCTGTGCAATATTTTTAACACAAAGTAAAAATTCGATAACTCTATTGTTTTTGTTCTAGATAATTTGCAAGAACTTTAGGAATAGTTCTGTGCAATATTTTTAACACAAAGTAAAAATTCGATAACTTTATTATTTTTGTTCTAGATAATTTGCAACAACTTTAGGAATTGTTCTGTGCAATATTTTTAACACAAAGTAAAAATTCGATAACTTTATTATTTTTGTTTTAGATAATTTGCAAGAACTTTAGGACTAGTTCTGTGCAATATTTTTAACACAAAGTAAAAATTCGATAACTTTATTATTTTTGTTCTAGATAATTTGCAAGAACTTTAGGAATAGTTCTGTGCAATATTTTTAACACAAAGTAAAAATTCGATAACTCTATTATTTTTGTTTTAGATAATTTGCAAGAACTTTAGGAATAGTTCTGTGCAATATTTTTAGCACAAAGTAAATATTCGATAACTCTGTTATTTTTGTTCTAGATAATTTGCAAGAACTTTAGGAATAGTTCTGTGCAATATATTTAACACAAAGTAAAAATTCGATAACTTTATTATTTTTGTTTTAGATAATTTGCAAGAACTTTAGTAATAGTTCTGTGCAATATTTTTAACACAAAGTAAAAATTCGATAACTTAATTAATTTTTGTTTTCGATAATTTGCAAGAACTTTAGAAATAGTTCTGTGCAATATGTTTAACACAAAGTAAAAATTCGATAACTTTATTATTTTTGTTTTAGATAATTTGCAAGAACTTTAGGAATAGTTCTGTGCAATATTTTTAACACAAAGTAAAAATTCGATGACTTAATTAATTTTTGTTTTCGATAATTTGCAAGAACTTTAGGAATAGTTCTGTGCAATATTGTTAACACAAAGTAAAAATTCGATAACTTTATTATTTTTGTTTTAGATAATTTGCAAGAACTTTAGGAATAGTTCTGTGCAATATTGTTAACAGAAAGTAAAAATTCGATAACTTTATTATTTTTGTTTTAGATAATTTGCAAGAATTTTATGAATAGTTCTGTGCAATGTTTTAACACAAAGTAAAAATTCGATAACTTTATTATTTTTGTTTTAGATAATTTGCAAGAACTTTAGGAATAGTTCTGTGCAATATTTTTAGCACAAAGTAAATGTTCGATAACTCTATTATTTTTTGTTCTAGATATTTTGCAAGAACTTTACGAATAGTTCTGTGCAATATGTTTAGCACAAAGTAAAAATTCGATAACTTTATTATTTTTGTTTTAGATAATTTGCAAGAACTTTAGGAACAGTTCTGTGCAATATTTTTAACACAAAGTAAAAATTCGATAACTTAATTAATTTTTGTTTTCGATAATTTGCAAGAACTTTAGGAATAGTTCTGTGCAATATTGTTAACACAAGGTAAAAATTCGATAACTTTATTATTTTTGTTTTAGATAATTTGCAAGAATTTTAGGAATAGTTCTGTGCAATATTATTAACAGAAAGTAAAAATTCGATAACTCTATTATTTTTTGTTCTAGATAATTTGCAAGAACTTTAGGAATAGTTCTGTGCGATATGTTTAACACAAAGTAAAAAATCGATAGCTTTATTATTTTTGTTTTAGATAATTTGCAAGAACTTTAGGAACAGTTCTGTGCAATATTTTTAACACAAAGTAAAAATTCGGTAACTTAATTAATTTTTGTTTTCGATAATTTGCAAGAACTTTAGGAATAGTTCTGTGCAATATTGTTAACACAAGGTAAAAATTCGATAACTTTATTATTTTTGTTTTAGATAATTTGCAAGAACTTTAGGAATAGTTCTGTGCAATATTATTAACAGAAAGTAAAAATTCGATAACTTTATGATTTTTGTTTTAGATAATTTGCAAGAAGTTTAGGAATAGTTCTGTGCAATATTTTTAACACAAAGTAAAAATTCGATAACTTTATTATTTTTGTTCTAGATAATTTGCAAGAACTTTAGGAATAGTTCTGTGCAATATTTTGACCACAAAGTAAAAATTCGATAACTCTATTATTTTTGTTCTAGATAATTTGCAAGAACTTTAGGAATAGTTCTGTGCAATATTTTTAACACGAAGTAAAAATTCGATAACTTTATTATTTTTGTTTTAGATAATTTGCACGAACTTTAGGAATAGTTCTGTGCAATATTTTTAGCACAAAGTAAATGTTCGATAACTCTATTATTTTTTGTTCTAGATAATTTGCAAGAACTTTAGGAATAGTTCTGTGCAATATGTTTAACACAAAGTAAAAATTCGATAACTTTATTATTTTTGTTTTAGATAATTTGCAAGAACTTTAGGAACAGTTCTGTGCAATTTTTTTAACACAAAGTAAAAATTCGATAACTTAATTAATTTTTGTTTTCGATAATTTGCAAGAAATTTAGGAATAGTTCTGTGCAATATTGTTAACACAAGGTAAAAATTCGATAACTTTATTATTTTTGTTTTAGATAATTTGCAAGAACTTTAGGAATAGTTCTGTGCAATATTATTAACAGAAAGTAAAAATTCGATAACTTAATGATTTTTGTTTTAGATAATTAGAAAGAAGTTTAGGAATAGTTCTGTGCAATATTTTTAACACAAAGTAAAAATTCGATAACTCTATTATTTTTGTTCTAGATAATTTGCAAGAACTTTAGGAATAGTTCTGTGCAATATTTTTAACACAAAGTAAAAATTCGATAACTTTATTATTTTTGTTCTAGATAATTTGCAAGAACTTTGGGAATTGTTCTGTGCAATATTTTTAACACAAAGTAAAAATTCGATAACTTTATTATTTTTGTTTTAGATAATTTGCAAGAACTTTAGGACTAGTTCTGTGCAATATTTTTAACACAAAGTAAAAATTCGATAACTTTATTATTTTTGTTCTAGATAATTTGCAAGAACTTAAGGAATAGTTCTGTGCAATATTTTTAACACAAAGTAAAAACTCGATAACTCTATTATTTTTGTTTTAGATAATTTGCAAGTACTTTAGGAATAGTTCTGTGCAATATTTTTAGCACAAAGTAAATATTCGATAACTCTGTTATTTTTGTTCTAGATAATTTGCAAGAATTTTAGGAATAGTTCTGTGCAATATATTTAACACAAAGTAAAAATTCGATAACTTTATTATTTTTGTTTTAGATAATTTGCAAGAACTTTAGTAATAGTTCTGTGCAATATTTTTAACACAAAGTAAAAATTCGATAACTTAATTAATTTTTGTTTTCGATAATTTGCAAGAACTTTAGGAATAGTTCTGTGCAATATGTTTAAAACAAAGTAAAAATTCGATAACTTTATTATTTTTGTTTTAGATAATTTGCAAGAACTTTAGGAATAGTTCTGTGCAATATTTTTAACACAAAGTAAAAATTCGATGACTTAATTAATTTTTGTTTTCGATAATTTGCAAGAACTTTAGGAATAGTTCTGTGCAATATTGTTAACACAAAGTAAAAATTCGATAACTTTATTATTTTTGTTTTAGATAATTTGCAAGAACTTTAGGAATAGTTCTGCGCAATATTGTTAACAGAAAGTAAAAATTCGATAACTTAATTATTTTTGTTTTAGATAATTTGCAAGAATTTTATGAATAGTTCTGTGCAATGTTTTAACACAAAGTAAAAATTCGATAACTTTATTATTTTTGTTTTAGATAATTTGCAAGAACTTTAGGAATAGTTCTGTGCAATATTTTTAGCACAAAGTAAATGTTCGATAACTTAATTAATTTTTGTTTTCGATAATTTGCAAGAACTTTAGGAATAGTTCTGTGCAATATTGTTAACACAAGGTAAAAATTCGATAACTTTATTATTTTTGTTTTAGATAATTTGCAAGAATTTTAGGAATAGTTCTGTGCAATATTATTAACAGAAAGTAAAAATTCGATAACTCTATTATTTTTTGTTCTAGATAATTTGCAAGAACTTTAGGAATAGTTCTGTGCGATATGTTTAACACAAAGTAAAAAATCGATAACTTTATTATTTTTGTTTTAGATAATTTGCAAGAACTTTAGGAACAGTTCTGTGCAATATTTTTAACACAAAGTAAAAATTCGGTAACTTAATTAATTTTTGTTTTCGATAATTTGCAAGAACTTTAGGAATAGTTCTGTGCAATATTGTTAACACAAGGTAAAAATTCGATAACTTTATTATTTTTGTTTTAGATAATTTGCAAGAACTTTAGGAATAGTTCTGTGCAATATTATTAACAGAAAGTAAAAATTCGATAACTTTATGATTTTTGTTTTAGATAATTTGCAAGAAGTTTAGGAATAGTTCTGTGCAATATTTTTAACACAAAGTAAAAATTCGATAACTTTATTATTTTTGTTCTAGATAATTTGCAAGAACTTTAGGAATAGTTCTGTGCAATATTTTGACCACAAAGTAAAAATTCGATAACTCTATTATTTTTGTTCTAGATAATTTGCAAGAACTTTAGGAATAGTTCTGTGCAATATTTTTAACACGAAGTAAAAATTCGATAACTTTATTATTTTTGTTTTAGATAATTTGCACGAACTTTAGGAATAGTTCTGTGCAATATTTTTAGCACAAAGTAAATGTTCGATAACTCTATTATTTTTTGTTCTAGATAATTTGCAAGAACTTTAGGAATAGATCTGTGCAATATGTTTAACACAAAGTAAAAATTCGATAACTTTATTATTTTTGTTTTAGATAATTTGCAAGAACTTTAGGAACAGTTCTGTGCAATTTTTTTAACACAAAGTAAAAATTCGATAACTTAATTAATTTTTGTTTTCGATAATTTGCAAGAAATTTAGGAATAGTTCTGTGCAATATTGTTAACACAAGGTAAAAATTCGATAACTTTATTATTTTTGTTTTAGATAATTTGCAAGAACTTTAGGAATAGTTCTGTGCAATATTATTAACAGAAAGTAAAAATTCGATAACTTAATGATTTTTGTTTTAGATAATTAGAAAGAAGTTTAGGAATAGTTCTGTGCAATATTTTTAACACAAAGTAAAAATTCGATAACTCTATTATTTTTGTTCTAGATAATTTGCAAGAACTTTAGGAATAGTTCTGTGCAATATTTTTAACACAAAGTAAAAATTCGATAACTTTATTATTTTTGTTCTAGATAATTTGCAAGAACTTTGGGAATTGTTCTGTGCAATATTTTTAACACAAAGTAAAAATTCGATAACTTTATTATTTTTGTTTTAGATAATTTGCAAGAACTTTAGGACTAGTTCTGTGCAATATTTTTAACACAAAGTAAAAATTCGATAACTTTATTATTTTTGTTCTAGATAATTTGCAAGAACTTAAGGAATAGTTCTGTGCAATATTTTTAACACAAAGTAAAAACTCGATAACTCTATTATTTTTGTTTTAGATAATTTGCAAGTACTTTAGGAATAGTTCTGTGCAATATTTTTAGCACAAAGTAAATATTCGATAACTCTGTTATTTTTGTTCTAGATAATTTGCAAGAATTTTAGGAATAGTTCTGTGCAATATATTTAACACAAAGTAAAAATTCGATAACTTTATTATTTTTGTTTTAGATAATTTGCAAGAACTTTAGTAATAGTTCTGTGCAATATTTTTAACACAAAGAAAAAATTCGATAACTTAATTAATTTTTGTTTTCGATAATTTGCAAGAACTTTAGGAATAGTTCTGTGCAATATGTTTAAAACAAAGTAAAAATTCGATAACTTTATTATTTTTGTTTTAGATAATTTGCAAGAACTTTAGGAATAGTTCTGTGCAATATTTTTAACACAAAGTAAAAATTCGATGACTTAATTAATTTTTGTTTTCGATAATTTGCAAGAACTTTAGGAATAGTTCTGTGCAATATTGTTAACACAAAGTAAAAATTCGATAACTTTATTATTTTTGTTTTAGATAATTTGCAAGAACTTTAGGAATAGTTCTGTGCAATATTTTTAGCACAAAGTAAATGTTCGATAACTTAATTAATTTTTGTTTTCGATAATTTGCAAGAACTTTAGGAATAGTTCTGTGCAATATTGTTAACACAAGGTAAAAATTCGATAACTTTATTATTTTTGTTTTAGATAATTTGCAAGAATTTTAGGAATAGTTCTGTGCAATATTATTAACAGAAAGTAAAAATTCGATAACTCTATTATTTTTTGTTCTAGATAATTTGCAAGAACTTTAGGAATAGTTCTGTGCGATATGTTTAACACAAAGTAAAAAATCGATAACTTTATTATTTTTGTTTTAGATAATTTGCAAGAACTTTAGGAACAGTTCTGTGCAATATTTTTAACACAAAGTAAAAATTCGGTAACTTAATTAATTTTTGTTTTCGATAATTTGCAAGAACTTTAGGAATAGTTCTGTGCAATATTGTTAACACAAGGTAAAAATTCGATAACTTTATTATTTTTGTTTTAGATAATTTGCAAGAACTTTAGGAATAGTTCTGTGCAATATTATTAACAGAAAGTAAAAATTCGATAACTTTATGATTTTTGTTTTAGATAATTTGCAAGAAGTTTAGGAATAGTTCTGTGCAATATTTTTAACACAAAGTAAAAATTCGATAACTTTATTATTTTTGTTCTAGATAATTTGCAAGAACTTTAGGAATAGTTCTGTGCAATATTTTGACCACAAAGTAAAAATTCGATAACTCTATTATTTTTGTTCTAGATAATTTGCAAGAACTTTAGGAATAGTTCTGTGCAATATTTTTAACACGAAGTAAAAATTCGATAACTTTATTATTTTTGTTTTAGATAATTTGCACGAACTTTAGGAATAGTTCTGTGCAATATTTTTAGCACAAAGTAAATGTTCGATAACTCTATTATTTTTTGTTCTAGATAATTTGCAAGAACTTTAGGAATAGATCTGTGCAATATGTTTAACACAAAGTAAAAATTCGATAACTTTATTATTTTTGTTTTAGATAATTTGCAAGAACTTTAGGAACAGTTCTGTGCAATTTTTTTAACACAAAGTAAAAATTCGATAACTTAATTAATTTTTGTTTTCGATAATTTGCAAGAAATTTAGGAATAGTTCTGTGCAATATTGTTAACACAAGGTAAAAATTCGATAACTTTATTATTTTTGTTTTAGATAATTTGCAAGAACTTTAGGAATAGTTCTGTGCAATATTATTAACAGAAAGTAAAAATTCGATAACTTAATGATTTTTGTTTTAGATAATTAGAAAGAAGTTTAGGAATAGTTCTGTGCAATATTTTTAACACAAAGTAAAAATTCGATAACTCTATTATTTTTGTTCTAGATAATTTGCAAGAACTTTAGGAATAGTTCTGTGCAATATTTTTAACACAAAGTAAAAATTCGATAACTTTATTATTTTTGTTCTAGATAATTTGCAAGAACTTTGGGAATTGTTCTGTGCAATATTTTTAACACAAAGTAAAAATTCGATAACTTTATTATTTTTGTTTTAGATAATTTGCAAGAACTTTAGGACTAGTTCTGTGCAATATTTTTAACACAAAGTAAAAATTCGATAACTTTATTATTTTTGTTCTAGATAATTTGCAAGAACTTAAGGAATAGTTCTGTGCAATATTTTTAACACAAAGTAAAAACTCGATAACTCTATTATTTTTGTTTTAGATAATTTGCAAGTACTTTAGGAATAGTTCTGTGCAATATTTTTAGCACAAAGTAAATATTCGATAACTCTGTTATTTTTGTTCTAGATAATTTGCAAGAATTTTAGGAATAGTTCTGTGCAATATATTTAACACAAAGTAAAAATTCGATAACTTTATTATTTTTGTTTTAGATAATTTGCAAGAACTTTAGTAATAGTTCTGTGCAATATTTTTAACACAAAGAAAAAATTCGATAACTTAATTAATTTTTGTTTTCGATAATTTGCAAGAACTTTAGGAATAGTTCTGTGCAATATGTTTAAAACAAAGTAAAAATTCGATAACTTTATTATTTTTGTTTTAGATAATTTGCAAGAACTTTAGGAATAGTTCTGTGCAATATTTTTAACACAAAGTAAAAATTCGATGACTTAATTAATTTTTGTTTTCGATAATTTGCAAGAACTTTAGGAATAGTTCTGTGCAATATTGTTAACACAAAGTAAAAATTCGATAACTTTATTATTTTTGTTTTAGATAATTTGCAAGAACTTTAGGAATAGTTCTGTGCAATATTGTTAACAGAAAGTAAAAATTCGATAACTTAATTATTTTTGTTTTAGATAATTTGCAAGAATTTTATGAATAGTTCTGTGCAATGTTTTAACACAAAGTAAAAATTCGATAACTTTATTATTTTTGTTTTAGATAATTTGCAAGAACTTTAGGAATAGTTCTGTGCAATATTTTTAGCACAAAGTAAATGTTCGATAACTCTATTATTTTGTGTTCTAGATAATTTGCAAGAACTTTAGGAATAGTTCTGTGCAATATGTTTAACACAAAGTAAAAATTCGATAACTTTATTATTTTTGTTTTAGATAATTTGCAAGAACTTTAGGAACAGTTCTGTGTAATATTTTTAATACAAAGTAAAAATTCGATAACTTAATTAATTTTTGTTTTCGATAATTTGCAAGAAATTTAGGAATAGTTCTGTGCAATATTGTTAACACAAGGTAAAAATTCGATAACTTTATTATTTTTGTTTTAGATAATTTGCAAGAACTTTAGGAATAGTTCTGTGCAATATTATTAACAGAAAGTAAAAATTCGATAACTTTATGATTTTTGTTTTAGATAATTTGCAAGAAGTTTAGGAATAGTTCTGTGCAATATTTTTAACACAAAGTAAAAACTCGATAACTCTATTATTTTTGTTCTAGATAATTTGCAAGAACTTTAGGAATAGTTCTGTGCAATATTTTTAACACAAAGTAAAAATTCGATAACTTTATTATTTTTGTTCTAGATAATTTGCAAGAACTTTAGGAATTGTTCTGTGCAATATTTTTAACACAAAATAAAAATTCGATAACTTTATTATTTTTGTTTTAGATAATTTGCAAGAACTTTAGGACTAGTTCTGTGCAATATTTTTAACACAAAGTAAAAATTCGATAACTTTATTATTTTTGTTCTAGATAATTTGCAAGAACTTTAGGAATAGTTCTGTGCAATATTGTTAACACAAGGTAAAAATTCGATAACTTTATTATTTTTGTTTTAGATAATTTGCAAGAACTTTAGGAATAGTTCTGTGCAATATTATTAACAGAAAGTAAAAATTCGATAACTTTATGATTTTTGTTTTAGATAATTTGCAAGAAGTTTAGGAATAGTTCTGTGCAATATTTTTAACACAAAGTAAAAATTCGATAACTCTATTATTTTTGTTCTAGATAATTTGCAAGAACTTTAGGAATAGTTCTGTGCAATATGTTTAACACAAAGTAAAAATTCGATAACTTTATTATTTTTGTTTTAGATAATTTGCAAGAACTTTAGGAACAGTTCTGTGCAATATTTTTAACACAAAGTAAAAATTCGATAACTTAATTAATTTTTGTTTTCGATAATTTGCAAGAACTTTAGGAATAGTTCTGTGCAATATTGTTAATACAAGGTAAAAATTCGATAACTTTATTATTTTTGTTTTAGATAATTTGCAAGAACTTTAGGAATAGTTCTGTGCAATATTATTAACAGAAAGTAAAAATTCGATAACTTTATGATTTTTGTTTTAGATAATTTGCAAGAAGTTTAGGAATAGTTCTGTGCAATATTTTTAACACAAAGTAAAAATTCGATAACTCTATTATTTTTGTTCTAGATAATTTGCAAGAACTTTAGGAATAGTTCTGTGCAATATTTTTAACACAAAGTAAAAATTCGATAACTTTATTATTTTTGTTCTAGATAATTTGCAAGAACTTTAGGAATTGTTCTGTGCAATATTTTTAACACAAAGTAAATATTCGATAACTTTATTATTTTTGTTTTAGATAATTTGCAAGAACTTTAGGACTAGTTCTGTGCAATATTTTTAACACAAAGTAAAAATTCGATAACTTTATTATTTTTGTTCTAGATAATTTGCAAGAACTTTAGGAATAGTTCTGTGCAATATTGTTAACACAAGGTAAAAATTCGATAACTTTATTATTTTTGTTTTAGATAATTTGCAAGAACTTTAGGAATAGTTCTGTGCAATATTATTAACAGAAAGTAAAAATTCGATAACTTTATGATTTTTGTTTTAGATAATTTGCAAGAAGTTTAGGAATAGTTCTCTGCAATATTTTTAACACAAAGTAAAAATTCGATAACTCTATTATTTTTGTTCTAGATAATTTGCAAGAACTTTAGAAATAGTTCTGTGCAATATTTTTAACACAAAGTAAAAATTCGATAACTTTATTATTTTTGTTCTAGATAATTTGCAAGAACTTTAGGAATTGTTCTGTGCAATATTTTTAACACAAAGTAAAAATTCGATAACTTTATTATTTTTGTTTTAGATAATTTGCAAGAACATTAGGACTAGTTCTGTGCAATATTTTTAACACAAAGTAAAAATTCGATAACTTTATTATTTTTGTTCTAGATAATTTGCAAGAACTTTAGGAATAGTTCTGTGCAATATTTTTAACACAAAGTAAAAATTCGATAACTCTATTATTTTTGTTTTAGATAATTTGCAAGAACTTTAGGAATAGTTCTGTGCAATATTTTTAGCACAAAGTAAATATTCGATAACTCTGTTATTTTTGTTCTAGATAATTTGCAAGAACTTTAGGAATAGTTCTGTGCAATATATTTAACACAAAGTAAAAATTCGATAACTTTATTATTTTTGTTTTAGATAATTTGCAAGAACTTTAGTAATAGTTCTGTGCAATATTTTTAACACAAAGTAAAAATTCGATAACTTAATTAATTTTTGTTTTCGATAATTTGCAAGAACTTTAGGAATAGTTCTGTGCAATATGTTTAACACAAAGTAAAAATTCGATAACTTTATTATTTTTGTTTCAGATAATTTGCAAGAACTTTAGGAATAGTTCTGTGCAATATTTTTAACACAAAGTAAAAATTCGATGACTTAATAAATTTTTGTTTTCGATAATTTGCAAGAACTTTAGGAATAGTTCTGTGCAATATTGTTAACACAAAGTAAAAATTCGATAACTTTAGTATTTTTGTTTTAGATAATTTGCAAGAACTTTAGGAATAGTTCTGTGCAATATTGTTAACAGAAAGTAAAAATTCGATAACTTTATTATTTTTGTTTTAGATAATTTGCAAGAATTTTATGAATAGTTCTGTGCAATGTTTTAACACAGAGTAAAAATTCGATAACTTTATTATTTTTGTTTTAGATAATTTGCAAGAACTTTAGGAATAGTTCTGTGCAATATTTTTAGCACAAAGTAAATGTTCGATAACTCTATTATTTTTTGTTCTAGATATTTTGCAAGAACTTTAGGAATAGTTCTGTGCAATATGTTTAACACAAAGTAAAAATTCGATAACTTTATTATTTTTGTTTTAGATAATTTGCAAGAACTTTAGGAACAGTTCTGTGCAATATTTTTAACACAAAGTAAAAATTCGATAACTTAATTAATTTTTGTTTTCGATAATTTGCAAGAACTTTAGGAATAGTTCTGTGCAATATTGTTAACACAAGGTAAAAATTCGATAACTTTATTATTTTTGTTTCAGATAATTTGCAATAACTTTAGGAATAGTTCTGTGCAATATTATTAACAGAAAGTAAAAATTCGATAACTCTATTATTTTTTGTTCTAGATAATTTGCAAGAACTTTAGGAATAGTTCTGTGCAATATGTTTAACACAAAGTAAAAATTCGATAACTTTATTATTTTTGTTTTAGATAATTTGCAAGAACTTTAGGAACAGTTCTGTGCAATATTTTTAACACAAAGTAAAAATTCGGTAACTTAATTAAATTTTGTTTTCGATAATTTGCAAGAACTTTAGGAATAGTTCTGTGCAATATTGTTAACACAAGGTAAAAATTCGATAACTTTATTATTTTTGTTTTAGATAATTTGCAAGAACTTTAGGAATAGTTCTGTGCAATATTATTAACAGAAAGTAAAAATTCGATAACTTTATGATTTTTGTTTTAGATAATTTGCAAGAAGTTTAGGAATAGTTCTGTGCATTATTTTTAACACAAAGTAAAAATTCGATAACTTTATTATTTTTGTTCTAGATAATTTGCAAGAACTTTAGGAATAGTTCTGTGCAATATTTTGACCACAAAGTAAAAATTCGATAACTCTATTATTTTTGTTCTAGATAATTTGCAAGAACTTTAGGAATAGTTCTGTGCAATATTTTTAACACGAAGTAAAATTCGATAACTTTATTATTTTTGTTTTAGATAATTTGCAAGAACTTTAGGAATAGTTCTGTGCAATATTTTTAGCACAAAGTAAATGTTCGATAACTCTATTATTTTTTGTTCTAGATAATTTGCAAGAACTTTAGGAATAGTTCTATGCAATATGTTTAACACAAAGTAAAAATTCGATAACTTTATTATTTTTGTTTTAGATAATTTGCAAGAACTTTAGGAACAGTTCTGTGCAATATTTTTAACACAAAGTAAAAATTCGATAACTTAATTAATTTTTGTTTTCGATAATTTGCAAGAACTTTAGGAATAGTTCTGTGCAATATTGTTAACACAAGGTAAAAATTCGATAACTTTATTATTTTTGTTTTAGATAATTTGCAAGAACTTTAGGAATAGTTCTGTGCAATATTATTAACAGAAAGTAAAAATTCGATAACTTTATGATTTTTGTTTTAGATAATTTGCAAGAAGTTTAGGAATAGTTCTGTGCAATATTTTTAACACAAAGTAAAAATTCGATAACTCTATTATTTTTGTTCTAGATAATTTGCAAGAACTTTAGGAATAGTTCTGTGCAATATTTTTAACACAAAGTAAAAATTTGATAACTTTATTATTTTTGTTCTAGATAATTTGCAAGAACTTTAGGAATTATTCTGTGCAATATTTTTAACACAAAGTAAAAATTCGATAACTTTATTACTTTTGTTTTAGATAATTTGCAAGAACTTTAGGACTAGTTCTGTGCAATATTTTTAACACAAAGTAAAAATTCGATAACTTTATTATTTTTGTTCTAGATAATTTGCAAGAACTTTAGGAATAGTTCTGTGCAATATTTTTAACACAAAGTAAAAATTCGATAACTTAATTAATTTTTGTTTTCGATAATTTGCAAGAACTTTAGGAATAGTTCTGTGCAATATTGTTAACACAAGGTAAAAATTCGATAACTTTATTATTTTTGTTTTAGATAATTTGCAAGAACTTTAGGAATAGTTCTGTGCAATATTGTTAACAGAAAGTAAAAATTCGATAACTTTATTATTTTTGTTTTAGATAATTTGCAAGAACTTTAGGAATAGTTCTGTGCAATATTGTTAACAGAAAGTAAAAATTCGATAACTTTATTATTTTTGTTTTAGATAATTTGCAAGAATTTTATGAATAGTTCTGTGCAATGTTTTAACACAAAGTAAAAATTCGATAACTTTATTATTTTTGTTCTAGATAATTTGCAAGAACTTTAGGAATAGTTCTGAGCAATATTTTTAACACAAAGTAAAAATTCGATAACTCTATTATTTTTGTTTTAGATAATTTGCAAGAACTTTAGGAATAGTTCTGTGCAATATTTTTAGCACAAAGTAAATATTCGATAACTCTGTTATTTTTGTTCTAGATAATTTGCAAGAACTTTAGGAATAGTTCTGTGCAATATTGTTAACAGAAAGTAAAAATTCGATAACTTTATTATTTTTGTTTTAGATAATTTGCAAGAATTTTATGAATAGTTCTGTGCAATGTTTTAACACAAAGTAAAAATTCGATAACTTTATTATTTTTGTTTTAGATAATTTGCAAGAACTTTAGGAATAGTTCTGTGCAATATTTTTAGCACAAAGTAAATGTTCGATAACTCTATTATTTTGTGTTCTAGATTATTTGCAAGAACTTTAGGAATAGTTCTGTGCAATATGTTTAACACAAAGTAAAAATTCGATAACTTTATTATTTTTGTTTTAGATAATTTGCAAGAACTTTAGGAACAGTTCTGTGCAATATTTTTAACACAAAGTAAAAATTCGATAACTTAATTAATTTTTGTTTTCGATAATTTGCAAGAACTTTAGGAATAGTTCTGTGCAATATTGTTAACACAAGGTAAAAATTCGATAACTTTATTATTTTTGTTTTAGATAATTTGCAAGAACTTTAGGAATAGTTCTGTGCAATATTATTAACAGAAAGTAAAAATTTCGATAACTTTATGATTTTTGTTTTAGATAATTTGCAAGAAGTTTAGGAATAGTTCTGTGCAATATTTTTAACACAAAGTAAAAATTCGATAACTCTATTATTTTTGTTCTAGATAATTTGCAAGAACTTTAGGAATAGTTCTGTGCAATATTTTTAACACAAAGTAAAAATTCGATAACTCTATTATTTTTGTTTTAGATAATTTGCAAGAACTTTAGGAATAGTTCTGTGCAATATTTTTAGCACAAAGTAAATATTCGATAACTCTGTTATTTTTGTTCTAGATAATTTGCAAGAACTTTAGGAATAGTTCTGTGCAATATTGTTAACAGAAAGTAAAAATTCGATAACTTTATTATTTTTGTTTTAGATAATTTGCAAGAATTTTATGAATAGTTCTGTGCAATGTTTTAACACAAAGTAAAAATTCGATAACTTTATTATTTTTGTTTTAGATAATTTGCAAGAACTTTAGGAATAGTTCTGTGCAATATTTTTAGCACAAAGTAAATGTTCGATAACTCTATTATTTTGTGTTCTAGATTATTTGCAAGAACTTTAGGAATAGTTCTGTGCAATATGTTTAACACAAAGTAAAAATTCGATAACTTTATTATTTTTGTTTTAGATAATTTGCAAGAACTTTAGGAACAGTTCTGTGCAATATTTTTAACACAAAGTATAAATTCGATAACTTAATTAATTTTTGTTTTCGATAATTTGCAAGAACTTTAGGAATAGTTCTGTGCAATATTGTTAACACAAGGTAAAAATTCGATAACTTTATTATTTTTGTTTTAGATAATTTGCAAGAACTTTAGGAATAGTTCTGTGCAATATTATTAACAGAAAGTAAAAATTTCGATAACTTTATGATTTTTGTTTTAGATAATTTGCAAGAAGTTTAGGAATAGTTCTGTGCAATATTTTTAACACAAAGTAAAAATTCGATAACTCTATTATTTTTGTTCTAGATAATTTGCAAGAACTTTAGGAATAGTTCTGTGCAATATTTTTAACACAAAGTAAAAATTCGATAACTTTATTATTTTTGTTCTAGATAATTTGCAAGAACTTTAGGAATTGTTCTGTGCAATATTTTTAACACAAAGTAAAAATTCGATAACTTTATTATTTTTGTTTTAGATAATTTGCAAGAACTTTAGGACTAGTTCTGTGCAATATTTTTAACACAAAGTAAAAATTCGATAACTTTATTATTTTTGTTCTAGATAATTTGCAAGAACTTTAGGAATAGTTCTGTGCAATATTTTTAACACAAAGTAAAAATTCGATAACTCTATTATTTTTGTTTTAGATAATTTGCAAGAACTTTAGGAATCGTTCTGTGCAATATTTTTAGCACAAAGAAGTCTGCGAAACAAGGTACACGAAATTCGGGCACTTTCAATAAAACATCACCCTATTGAAATAATAATTCTGAATGAGAAGTGGATTTACACAAACGAAACTCAATATTACCAAATGCCTGATTACCATGGTGGATTCAATTGTAGAGATGACTCCAGAGGGGGTGGTACTCCCATATATATAAACAAACAGCTAAGTTATTGGGTTATTATCAAAGAAAGTAGATACAACACAACGATTGTAGTAATAAAACGGCAGGACAGAAAAAAACTTAAAAATTATGACCATGTATAGGTAAAAAAATGAACAGTTGCTGGAATTCATACAGCACCAGTATTTTAGCGATCCACAAAAATATAATTTTTTCTAGGGGGGGTACAAATATTGACCTACTCAAAGATAGGGGACAAGGTGAGTATAATGCGCTTAATTACGTTAACGCCACATCAGGGGAGGAATTTTCCCAAGACCGTCCGTACGTGATGAAGAGTCACATCCTGCCCGAGGTGTTCCTGCACAGGTAGCTGGTAGGCATCCCCTGAGGTGCTGCTGGTTGCCTGACTGAATACGGCGGATCTAGAGAGGAAAACTCGATAAAACCCGCAATCCCAGGTGTAAACAATCGTGCCTATGGGATGAATGGCACTGCGTGAGTCTGTCTTATAACGATGGACTCGGGATACAAGGCGACCTACGGTTTCAACCCTAGCCTTATCTCGTCATGCCGGCTCTGTTGAGATGGACCAAACTTTCCGAGCATACTCGTGGAAACAAAATTGAAAGTCCCGTAAATTCTGAGGGAGACGCACCTTTAAATGTACCAAAAACCCAATCCGGGGTTCTTAGCGACCCCTACAACATCCAGGACATTACAAGTCTTTCATCTGATGGTGATGTGATGGATACACTCGCCCTAGACGAGGAGGACCTTCTTAGGTCTCCAGAACATAGCCAACAGGACAGCGGGAACACTGAAGTTCCCATTTGCAAAGAGCGCAAGCCAAAGCCCTCTGACGCGGCCAAAAAAAGTTTTAAATGGGTTTTAAAACACGGTCACACAGAAGCAGAGGCTAGAAGGATTGCTGCACTTCAGATAGATCAGCGGAATGAGGAGAGTCTAAAAAAATGGACTCGCACTGACGACTCTTCTCCTAAAGTCAGGAAATTATTCAACAGAGCTAAACTCTCTGGCATCTGGGGGGAATATAAAAAGGGACTAACGGAATATAACACGGAATTAAGGAAATCCAAAAGAAGAACTGGCGGACCTTCTGCGATGGCATAGATCAATTGCCCGCAGCTATCAGCCTTCATAAGGTACTTTCAAAGGATCACACGAATGGTATAGGCACAGTTCAAAAAGAAGATGGCAACTACACCGAGAGTTGCGAGGAAACAGTCAGGCTCTTATTAGAAACTCACTTTCCCGACTCTCTCACTCCCGATCAAGAAATAGAAGCTCCAGACCCGATTGAGGTGGACAAGCACGGAGTCTCTAACAGGAGCAAAAGCCTTGCGGGAAGAATCTTAACTCCTAACAAGGTTAGATGGGCCATTGGCACATTTAAACTCTTTAAATCTGCTGGAGAAGACGGCATTTTTCCAGCCTTACTACAGCAAGGTGTTGAAGAAATACTCTTTCCACTACAAGAAATTTTTCGAGCCAGTTATGCCCTAGGGTATGTTCCCCAATGTTGGAGAGACGTCAGGGTGGTATTTATACCTAAAGCAGGAAAAAGAGCTAGTTCTCTAGCTAAATCGTTCCGACCCATCAGCCTCTCCTCATTCCTGCTTAAGTCCATGGAAAAAATCCTAGATCTACACATTCGAAGTGAAATTCTGATTAAATCACCATTTCATTCTAAGCAGTTCGCTTATCAAGCTGGCAAGTCTACTGAGGCTGCCATTCACACATTAGTCAAAGACCTTGAAAAAGCGCTCGAAGCAAAAGAGGTGGCTTTATGTGCATTTGCGGACATAGAAGGAGGCTTCGATAATACCTCCTTCGATGCAATTAAATCAGCTGCCGAGAATAAATGCTTTGAGCCCTCCACGGTAAATTGGATAGACTCCATGCTTAGAAGCAGGAGGATAACCACATCTCTAGGGAAATGCCCAGTCACGATCACCGCAGCAAAAGGCTGCCCACAAGGAGGAGTTGTCTCTCCACTCTTATGGTCGATCGTGATTGATGATCAGCTAGGGAAGTCGACCAGTTCGGGTTTTAATGTTCAAGGCTACGCGGATGACCTAGTAGTTACAATACGGGGCAAGCATGATTAAGTCATATCCGACCTCATGCAAATAGCCCTCTCCAAAGTCCGCACGTGGTGTCCAAACAAAGGCCTTAGCATAAACCCCAACAAAACGGTTATCGTTCCGTTCACAAGAAGATCGAAGCTTTCTCTAACGGCTCCTCTTCTTGATAATACGGAATTGATATTTTCAGACGAAGTCGAATATCTGGGGATAACCCTAGATAAAAAACTTACCTGGAATTCCCATCTGTCCAGAGTGGCGGATAGAGCGATGCGATCTCTCTACATGTGTCGTCGCTTCATTGGCAGTACATGGGGTCTGAAGCCAAAAATGATGTACTGGACGTACACCACGGTCGTTGGACCTATGGTCATCTATGCGACCCTCGCATGGTGGCCAAAAACTAATCAAAAGACGGCTGAGGCTCTGCTTCAAAAAACCCAGCGGCTTTCCTGTCTAGGAATAACTGGTGCCATGAGAACCTGTTCAACAGCAGCCATGGAAGCCTTATTAAACCTTGCCCCCTGCATTTGCAGGTGAAAAAGGAAGCGATCTCCAATGCTATTAGTGTACAAACGGGGAAAGAGTTAAAGCCAGGCGATCTGGCTGGTCATTTAAGTATTTTAAAAACAGATATGCTTCGAGCAAGTGACGACAATATCTGATATAATCACACCCAGAGTGGATTTTGCAAGACAATTCCAAGTGGTTCTTGGAGCCCGACAGCAATGGCGCTCCACTAAACCGTCCTTCCAACAAGGATCGATGGTGTGGTATACAGACGGCTCAAAAACAAACAGTGGGTCGGATTGGGGTATACGGAACCAAATGCCATATATCAAAGGCTCCAGGCTCTACCCCTACTGTATTCCAAGCTGAGGTATTGGCCATAGAAGAATGTGCCAATACCTGCATTAAAAGAGCCGTAAATGGCTCAACCATTAATATTCTCTCGGACAGTCAAGCTACCCTCAGGGCCTTAAAGTCCTACACTGTCAAGTCAGGGAAAGTCTGGGAATGTCTACAAACCCTCAAAAATCTATCAAGTAGAAACAAAGTTATCCTAATGTGGGTACCTGGACATGAGGCCACAAAGGCAATGAAATTGCGGATGGCCTAGCCAAAAGAGGAGCGGAAACTCAGTTTGTCGGACCAGAGCCATTTTGTTGCACTTCAAAGTGTTACCTCAGAGCTACCCTAAATAACTGGGAGAATAATCAAAAATCCCTGTGTTGGGAAAGGCTACAAGGTCTTCGTCAGGCAAAAAAGTTTATCGACTCCTCTGGCGGAAAAACAAAAGAACTCCTACTCCTTAGAAAATCAGAGCTCAAAATGATCACTGAGCTCTTCTGAGGCCCCTTGAGGTATCACCTAAACAAACTGGGTTTGGCTGAGACTTCATCCTGCCGCTTCTGTCAGGATGCTCACGAAACCTCGAAGCACTTGCTCTGCAACTGCGAAGCTTGAACATGCCTTTCTCCACCAAGTTACGTATGGAACCTTAAGCCCAGAATGGTTCTAGACTTTATTAACAGTCTAAACCTATAAATATAATAAATAGAGCAAATTCAACGGGGACTCACAATAGATCTTTCAGGTCGCAGTGATTGCGAGGCTAACGCCTACACACCCCTTCACAAATCTAATCTAATCTACTCAAAGATAATAGATCCAGCAAATATGACTACAATGAATAACTTCGAAATAGTAAATAGTATTGAAGCAGAATACCACACAAGATAAGATGAGCCTCATGTTCAATAATCGACCACTTGCATGATAGATATCACACGTTTGAACAAAGCCAAATCTCCTTGCACAATACCACCTTTTTTTGATCACCGCATTATAATTGCTCATATTTTGATCAAATGTAACATGAAAAACCCTATGAAGGTAACGCGTATCCTCATTAAAAATAAAGAAAAAATACAGAAAAAATATAAAAATAAACTCAAAAAATACAAAAATATCTCCATTGAGGACACAACAGAAAACCGTTCCATCGAAAGCCCAACAGTAAACTATATGCAACTCTGTAAATATGTCTTAATACCTAGTCGCTGTACACAACACTTGTCTGTGTGGCGCATATGACACGGTTTGTAATAAATAAACTTTGAATTTCCATAAACAAATCGACGATGAGATCAATATTTTTAACGCCTACAACTACAGATGAAGTTAAAAATATAGTGGAAAATCTTAAAAAGAAAGCAGCCCCAGGAAAGGATGGCATCATGGTTGAGGACATAATAGATGTTATTGACATGATCAAGCAACCACTTACCCAACAAATAAATAAAACTATCAGCAGTGGAATATTTCCAAGTTGCATAAAAATTGGTGAACACACCTGCTCTCAAAGGAGGACACATCACAGAACAGAACAATTACAGACCCATAGCCCTAATAAGCAACATAAGGTTAATATATGAAAAAATCATAGAAATCAGGCTAAGGAAATTTATCATAGAAAACGGAGGTATAGACAGTAATCAATTTGGTTTCAAACCAAAAGCAACACAGAGTTGGCTACAGCGGAAACACTAAACAAAATAAACAATTACCTGGATGAAGGATACTATGTAGGTGCAGTTTTTGTCAATTTAACTATGGCGATCGATTGTGTCCATCACGGTCTAACCTGACGAGAAGTACAAACTAAAATAGAGGAAATCTTAAGCACCCCTCAATCTCAATTTCGGAGTACCAAAGGCATATATACTGGCACCGCTTCTATACCTCATATACATAAATAATCTACAATATGCCAATTGCGTGGAAAATACCATATCTTCCAGACGACATCAACATCATATATAACGCCAGAAATATGGAAGTCCTGGAACTCACGATGGACAGAGACTTAAAGCTATTTAAGAAATGAACAGATGGCAATAAACTAAAAATGAACGAAGGAAAAACCAAATATATGGTCTTCAGACAAAAAAATAAGCCAGACAAGACCATCAACAAGGCATCGACAACATACAAAGAACTCAAGAACTATAAATAGACGAGAAACTAAACTGGAAGCAACATATTGGGAAACTGGGGAAAAAAATCACTCCCCTAATTGGTACAATAAAAAGGTATATCAAACTGCATAGACCTCTAGCGGATTTAATTTTCAATGCACACGACCTCTCAAATATACGCTATAACGCAATAAAGTGGTCACAATGCTCTCAAAGGCTGAAAGCAGATGTCGAAATCCTAATAAATAGGGCTCAAAAAGCTCTATATGGACTTACATGGCATACTAATCTGGTTCATGAATACACACGACAATTTACACTAATGAAAATAATACAAATTGAAAAGGCCAAGTTTATATACAACATATTGAGGAAAAACATATGACAAATTTAGTATCTAGTATCTCACAGGACAAGAAATAGGAACAACATTGTGCAGGTCCAGTCAAGGACAGAAAGACGGCGACAATGCCTGCTAAATATTGCCGGGCAAATATGCAACGCGCTGCCGGAGAATATTAAATCGGCACCAACACAATCAATATTTGTAAAGAAGTTGAAAATTACCCATAAATCTTCTATATTGTATAATAAAAAAATAATCACTGCTTCTATAATAACTGGAATGTAAAAAGAGGAAATAGTTTAGATCAACCGTAAATAGTAAGCATAAATAGGAATAACTAAAATTAATTTGTGGTATTATAAGTACAAATAAATTAATATCAAATTATCTTTATTAGCTCATAGTAATAATATAACTAGTTTTGTTAAACCAAAAGTGCAATTAAATCAAAACTAAATTATCTTTGTTTACCGAAAAATAATAAACGGAAGTATGTAATTTCAAGAGTCTATATCGATATTATTCTGTAATAAATTATAATCATGTTTATAACCAAACCTCCCAACTATCATACCAGTTAAGCTGTCTGAGTGGGCTTAGACTAAATTAAGTAAAGACATGTAAAATAAATTGAACAGTCAATACATGAAATGAAATGAAATGCGGTGATGAAGTGTCAAAATCGTATCCACCAGCATGGTGAACAAATTGGCCATTGGTGACTGCGTCAAGATGAAATATCAATGAATTTTGTTAACTATATTAATAATAAATTGGGACCACAATATTATTGTTTTTTTAATTTTTCACCACCATAATTAAATTATCTTTGAAACTCATGATGATCAGCATACAAAATTTTAAAACCAACCAAATAATAATCAGCTGTGAAATGTCAACGCAGGAAATTGCGGTAAAGTTGAAGGTCGTCAAACTTCTGAGTGGTGGCTACGATGCCTACATCCATTGCGGTCACTTAATGGCATTGCCTTATAACTTACTTCTGCATGACATTTTCCTGCGCGGTGGCTACTTTCATTGTTCCAGGGGTAAGACCAATGCTGAATCGGCGCAGCATGCAGCAACTGTGATGAAGGTTTGATATCATGGATCACATGGCGCAATTTACAATCGACGCATCACGATGTATGCTGCGTTGATGCATTAGCCATAGCCTATATAGGGGAGGATATTGGCACTTTTTACGGGTGCGAAGTATTCGGGGTAGGAAAAAGTCCGTGCTACCAAGTTTCGATCGGGAGTACGGGCAGCATACCAATACTGCAGTAAGCTGGCCTTTTGGAAATTGCGAAATTTCTCATCGGACGGCGGTACTGTTATGGATGTATAAAGAGTGATTGACTTTGGACGTGAAGTTCAGACTGCCAGCATGAGCTGACAGATCACTCGATGGACAGCGTTGACTGCAGGGCGGCACGCTAGCTTGCATCGGCTATTGGCGGAGAGTGTGGGGAGGTTCCACGAAAACCTGCCGCTGCGCCACCATCCATATACAAAGAAAAGTTCGTGCCTTCAAGGAAAAAAAGAAGAAAAGAATTACACACTCGGTCCTGAAGGGACCATTACACCACTACCCTTACCTTAGTGAAGGCGCAGATGTCCTCCCTTAAGCTGTATTGCCCCCCATCCAACCGATGACACTGAGGGCAGCATTCATGTTGTCCAGTGTCCCTTGTTGACCTGAAAATAGGAGATGAATAGCGAACCTAGTAGACCTCCACGCTAAGGAGGCTCCAGGAGAGTGGGAGGAGAAAGAAAAACAAGCTAGCTATACATCACGTTATAACTTCAATTTTTATTCTTTTATATCTTAATACTGCCATGTTTTGGCCGCCTGTAGGCATGGCTGTAGGACCACCGGGGCCATCTCTAAACATGGCATACGACCGCTATGTGACCACACTGACATCTAGTAGCCGGTAGCTGTCAAAGGAGATCGGTACCAAGTGCAAGTACTGCGAACGAGGACAACATGTGTGAGCACATGCGATCGGCAACATAAAAGAGGGAGATGCCGGAAGCAGTGACGGTCGGCCATTTTTTCGAGCGCCGGAATTTTTATAATTATCATAATGTTTTTATTAGTGTTAATAAATATATATCGTCTATGAACGTACAATCTTGAGTACAATTTCAATGAACATGCATGTGCTCAACCCGTACAGCGGAGCGCCTGAATAAATTTTTATACCCTAAATGAAATCTATATGGTATATTAAGTTTATCATTTCGTTTGTAACACCTCGAAATAACGATCGTAGAGCAAAATGTATTGGACACCAACGCATAATATTAAAAATTATTTTGATTTTTGCATGTCCGTCCGTCTGTGCGCACGATAACTCTAGAACGCGTATAGTTAAAGAGCTCATTGATTCAGTAACAGTTGTGCAGTTCAGATGTGTTTTTTTCTAAGCTCTTCTACTTTTGCATAAAAATGGCTAGTAAGTGTTTTACTTGTGATGAATTGTTTAATAACCCTAAAGACGTTATAATGTGCGTCTCTTGTAATAATTACTATCACTCTGGCTGCTGTAATCTCCAAATTTGAAAAATCTGCGTAAACTCGGTCAAAAACGTGAACAGTGGAAATGTGATATGTGCAAAACGCATAAATCTGCTTCAAATATTGAAACTCTCATAAATAGTACACTTGAAAAGTTCAAAAGAGAGATTTGTGGTGAAATTAAAAAAGCAAAAGATGAAGTCAGTGAAATAAAAACTGCTATTCAGTTCATGTCAATCAAGTTCGACGAGTGCAATGGAAAACTAAATAATCTTTTGAAAGAAGTGCACTCTCTAAAGGAAGAAAATTCTACTTTAAAAAACGAAATTGGTAGTCTAAAAACTAAAAATAATCTGCTGCAACAAGAACTTAGAAGGGAAAGCATTTCAATTAGCGGTCTTAAAACTATACACCAAATGAGAATCCGTTGAATACCATGAAAGCCATAGCAAGTGTCATTAAAATTGATTTTAATGAAAATGATCTGAGTCATTGTTATCGCCAGCACACACAAACAACACCATCATCATCATCTTACTTTAAACTTAAACAAAACCAATTATATGTTTTTCGGGCAAGGCCAACAAGAGAAAAATGTTGATCAGTATAAATTGGAAGTAGACGGAAAAACACTACATTCTGTTAAAGAGGTAAAGTACTTAGGGGTGATTATTGACGACAAATTAAAGTGGGATAAACACATAACTAATGTCTGCAAGAGAATACGGAAAACCATTTACAAAATTCTAATAATTAGAAATGTACTAAAAATTGACTACATCAAAATGATATATTATGCAATAGTGCACTCTCTGTTACAGTATGGGATCATTGCCTGGGGATCAGCGTTCACGAACACAATCACACCATTATGTAACTTACAGAGTAAAATTGGGAAAATGTGCCTTAAAAAATCAAAGTTTTCTTCAACCACATTAGAGTTTAACGAATTCAAAGTGATGACTATACGTCAGATCTATGTATTCACATTGCTTAAATTCATGTTCCGAAAACTTGATAGATTCCCGATTCACTGCTCTGGGCATTTCACCCGCCGGCAAACAACTTGACCTCTTAATATTGAGTTTTGTACCAAAACAAGTTGATTAAGGCATAGTAGTATCCTTGGTCCCAAATTATATAATGCGATTCCCCAGGTCTTGAAACAACAGCTTAAGAGCCTTCTCAAAATTCATGTTTTTCTTACGCCTAATATTTTCGATGAAATATTAAAATTTAATCAATAATGTACCTCCTTTGTTCGTTTTGATTGGTTAGTTTTTCTTTCTTTTTTCTTGAAATGAAATATTTGTAAAAATGTCTACGTTTTTATGTAATGAATTTATAATAATCTTAAGTTTTGGAATGAATCTTTAGTTAACTATGATCTGTTAGTCAATCTTTTTAAAATATTGTATCGTAGCTTAGACAGATGGAAAATAACCGTGACTGTTACAACGCTCACTCACAAGCCGTGGCTTATGTGAGCGTTAGCTTAAGGCAGCTTAAAAAAAAAAAAAAAGTTGAAATTTCGTAAACAGACTTTAAAAAAAGTTAAATTATGTTCGAAAATGAGACAAATCGGGCAACTCCTTCGTGGGGTTGCCATACAAAAATCTCGTTTTCCACTATATATTTGGACACTGCTTGAGAAGGCGTCGACGTAGAGAGCTGAAATTTGGTACTCGGTGTTTTCATTGTACTAGCAAATAAAATTTCAAAAATGACTAAATCGGACACTCCTTCTTGGTGTTGCCATATAAAAATTTAGGTTTTTTACGCATACTTTGAAAACGATCAGTTCAAGACATTTTTATTGCACTAAAAACTTCTTCAGAATACGAAATCGCATAAAATTAGTTACAATCATTTTTTCTGTGCAACATACCGTTCTAGAAATTTATGCGAAAAACCACTTCAAAAAGCAAACTTGCATAGATCGGTGACCATACGAAATTTTATAAATTTTATACGGGCATTCATCTAGGGTATCATAAGAATTGGTCTTAGATCAATTCTAGCTTTTTTACTTGTTTTATTATCACAATGTTTGATTAGTGCTTATAAATATATATCGGCGATGAACGTACAATCCTGAGAACAATTTCAATAACCTACATGTGCTCGATACGTACAGCGGAGCACCTGAATTTTTTTTAAATTGTCATAACTTTTAATTAATGTTAATAAATATATATATATCGTCGATGAACGTACAAACATGAGTACAATTTCAATGAACATACATGTGCTCAACCCGTACAGCGGAGTGCCTGAATAGATTTTTTTGTTATTGATTAGTGCTAATGAATATATGCCGTCGATGAACGTACAATCCTGAGTATAATCTCAGTGAACCTACATGTGATCAATCCGTACAGCGAATCGTCTGAATTTTCTTTGGTATTGGCGTACTTACATACTACCCACGAATTTGTGATCTATATAGCGAAGCATCTAAATCTCATCAAACGTCACCCCACAAGTGGTATACAATATCGGCGAACTTAATGTGCGTGGTATAATCGTGCTAATAGATACCGTCTGTGCGCATACGAATCGTAGCAACCTGAAAGTGGTACAAGCGTACCGCAGATCGCCAGTGATAAGACACCCAGGATTTTGATAATCCCATCAGAATAATAGTCAATAAAGAGGTACATTCAGTGATACTCGACCCGAGCCGGGCCCATAGTACGGATAGTAAACATATTTGAGAAGTAAGTATAGTCAGATTAAGGTCCAGTGTTAAGATAGTAGTTACATTTATGTATTTAGGATGGTAGAAAAATTTATGGGAACCATAGGTTAGGAGTGTATGTAACTCAACGGGAGAACTCTTTTCGAGCACGGTCTGGTAAACGCTGCGCTATAGCTATCCCAGGATGCCTTCTAGGGAAACTTGAAGATCCGATCAGCTTATGTGGTTAAATTTGCGTTTTTGGGTTTTAAATTACAAAAGTCCCATTGGGTCGACAACAATTTTGTTGATAAGTAGGTCCATAGATGACGACTATAAAGCTACGAGGATGATTGTAAGAAAAAGAAAAAAAAAGAAGAACCTTTGTTGTTTAAATTGTTTGTACTAAATATTATGAATATGTATAAAAAAAAAACAAAATTAAAATGTATTTAAGCTATAAAATAAAGGAAATTATTATGATCCACTAAGAGAGCTTTTCTTTCCTCTATCTCCTCCATCCGGGGCTTTTCTCTACTCCATACAGGTGAAAATAATAATGACATCGCAAATCGGCTGCCAGCGAAGTCATGGGCGGCAGGAGACGGCGTAGGGGTCTAACCATCTGATCCCTAGGATACTCGTCAGGTGAGTGATGTACGTGACGCTTCAGGGCCAAGGTGTGGTGCGATTTTTCTTGGTGGATAGTAGGTTTTTGGTCTTCTTCCTAATATATCTTCGTTAATTTCGACAAGGCACGATACATTTTTGTTTATGGCAAAGTGGCAGGCCGGTTTTTGTTGATGAACCCAACCCGCACTCTCCGCATTTAGTTGAGGTGCTAGCGTGCCGTCCGGATTACCTGTCAGCTTCGGCAGTAAGATAGGACTTGAAGTCCTCGAGTCCTCACCCTGTAACAATAAAACCATAGCAAATGGCGCACAACGTTGGGCCACCCAGTTTGGTTCACGGTGGTCTGAAGGTTGTTTTTGCTGGGGACCGAAGCTTCGACGATTCTAAGCTTGTAGCGTATACCCCCTTATGCTACTTTTGCTTGGCTTCTCTACGTCTGTAGAGAAAACCCCATGATTTGCCAGAGTATATAATTTAATAAAATTTAGCTATTTCCGAGAAGTAGCCCTATGCTACTTCTCCATATGAGAAAGTTCCTGAAAAGTTAAAATTTATATATTTTCAAGAAGTAGCTCTATGCTACTTCTCCATGGTACCAAAATTCCTGGAAGAATAAAAGATAAAATTTATATATTTTCAAGAAGTAGCCCTATGCTACTTCTTCATATTAGAAAATTACTGAAAAGATGAAATTTATATATTTTCAAGAAGTAGCCCTATGCTACTTCTCCATAGCACAAACATTCCTGAAAAGATAAAGACATATTTATACATACCCGCATACAAGCTTAGCTGTAACAAATCGCGTGATGCCGTCATGCAATTTGTTGCAGCAGGCTTGAAAAAAAGAACAAAAAATTCTGGGAAGAAAAAAGGCGCTCGCTTGCCGGTGGCTGAGTTAAGAACGTTGGCAATGTTGGAGACTGCGTGTAGTCGGGGAGTTGTCTTTTGGCTTTAAACGAGAACGGTCGCAGAAAAACTGAGTCGTGATTCCTCTTTATTTAAAATCAGTCTTTAGATTTTTTTTTTGTTTTTGCTTTCCCTTCTTGGGGATTTTCGTTTTTCGTGGTTTCTTTTCCGCGGGAACTTCTGGCGTCAGCGCATTGTCCATCGGCTCGCGACTAATCCGCAGTGGAAAATTCCAGATTTTTTTCTTGGAAAGAAAACTTTGTGAACTGAAAGAAAAATTTTAGTTTATTCATTCTGGTCGTGAATTTTTTTAATTAGAATATTTACCTGTGCTACAGTGATTTTTCCTAAAGATCTTTATCATAGTGAACTGAAAGAAAAAAATTGTTATTAATGTTGCACATTCATAAATTGTGTTAATTAGAATTCTTACCTGTGCGACCGTGATTTTCCTAAAGATCTTTCTAATAGTGAACTGAAAAAAAATTTTAGTACCAATGTTGCACATTCATAAATGATATTAATTAGATTATTTACCTGTGTGCCAGTGATTTTTCACATAGATCTTTCTAATAGCGAACTGAAAGAAATTGTTGGTGTTAATGCTGCACACTCTTAAGTTTTATTAATTGGATTACTTACCTGTGCGACAATGATTTTTTTTTATTCATGAATGTTATTGATTGGATTACCTACTTGTGCGACCGTGATTTTCCTAAAGATCTTTCTAATAGTGAACTGAAAGAAAATTTTAGTATTAATGTTGCACATTCATAAGTGATATTAATTAGATTATTTACCTGTGTGCCAGTGATTTCTCATATAGATCTTTCTAATAGTGGACTGAAAGAAGAAATTTGTTATTAATGTTGCGCATTCATAGATTGTGTTAATTAGAATATTTACCTGTGCAACAGTGATTTTTCCTAAAGATCTTTCTCATAGTGAACTGAAAGAAAAAAAATTGTTATTAATGTTGCATATTCATAAATTGTGTTAATTAGAATACTTACCTGTGCGACAGTGATTTTCCTAAAGATCCTTCTACTGGTGAACTGAAAGAAAATTCTAGTATTAATGCTGTGCACATATAATTTGCCTTATTTGAAATATTTACCTGTGCGACGGTGAGTCTTATACACCATAGTAGTGGCGAACCTGAGAGAAAATTTGGGGAAAAGTTTCGTTGCACGTAACAAAGATCATTTTGAAATTTTTTTCTGCGTGACGGCAAGTTGCATTTATACCGGCGACGAAGTATCCCTCTGGCAGAAGTTACGGCAAAACATTTCGCTCTTACATATCTGAAGGAGCAGGGAAGCGAGGAGGTGAACTCAGACTTCAACATAGTCCTGAAGCAGCTAGCAGATAGTTGGAAAACCAGTGTCCAACCCTTTTGGTAAAGGAGGAAACCCCAAATATGAGTAAATCAGGTGTTATGTAAGTCCATAGCGGACCACAAGGTTAGTTCAAATTTTCTATAAGTATTATTATTTGCTTTGTGTTTTTTGTTCTTAATTTTACAGTGTTAAAATCATTTAGTTGTACACTAGGTTAGGCGTCGATCACAGGGTTCGATAAGTCACATAATAGAAAAGCGCTTATTAGGGCTAGTTGTAAGGATTTTAATCTAGATTGAGATTAACCGGAGACCTTGTTTCCTTTAGTTTTTATATATATACCGTGTGAGTCTTTGTGTGATCGGGTTTCCTCCCTCATAAGCGATAAATATGCATAGACAACCGCAATAAATAAATTATTTTGATTTGGACTTGATGAAATTTTGAGTTCCTTGATACGCCTTCCTTCTTCTTTTGGGTGATTTAGTTTGGTCACCTTTGGCCGCCCTTCTCCAAGTTGCTTTCTTCTTTTGTTTACAGGTTGGTAACGGATTCAGCGCGATGGAGTGAGTAGTTCCATAAAGGGGATGGTCGCGGACAGGAGGGAGGTCGTTTCCACACACACACGTACGGATGGGGCTGAGCATTTCGATACGGCTTTGGAGGCTTAGCCAGGGTGGATGGGGGCAATTGGGCCCAACATTACCCAAAGCCGGGGTCTCAACAACATCAGAGACCCTTCTCAGCTCTCTCACTCTCTCTCAATCGTCCATTTGCCAGCGTTGTAAGCTCTCCGGGTGAATTAGCACTTGTTCGGCGTTGCTGAGGTCTTCTATTCTCCTTCTTTTTGCAGCATATAAATAAAATCAATTTTCTTCTTTTTAGGCTTTCAGGTTCCACCATGAGAAGGAAGACTGCATTAGATCTTTTTTTTTACTGTCCGTCCGTCTGTCTGATCAGTTATGTTGACGATTTTGCACAGCTTAACAAGCATCAAGGGATGTGGGTGGCAAGAACCACCCCAAGCCGGCTGATCGCTAGCGGCATATTTACTGTGCAGCCACCCACGCTAATCCAGCGATGATTTTGTAACAAAGAGGTGTTGGAAGCAGTATGTATCTACATTCAAGTACAAGTGAATGTAGGTATATCTGTCGGCTGACAAGCTCTTCGTTACAAGCTGTGGCTGGTAGCTAGGATTCGGACTCGGGGTCTCCTATCCAGTTGAGTCCGCTGAAGACCAACCATTTTGCTTTCGAATTCTAATACGTTTCAAGAAATTCTTCGATTTTTCGGGTTCAGATCTTCTTCAAAGTCTGAACATTTTTTCAATTAAAAGTTGATGTAGCGATTTTAACATTTCGGTTTTTATCTTTTTATCATATGGCGCGACGTTATTTTCCTAGTGGAGAAAAAAATTCTTTTTTTAGAACTTACACTTTGATTCCTTTTAGTAGAAGAAAATTTGGTAAATTTCGTTTCGATATTCCTATTGGTCGAAAACTTTTGTTTAGTTTTCAATATTCTGCTTAGAGGAAGAAAGATTTTGTTTGAATTTTATTTTGATACAGTCTTCTTAGTAGAAAAAAAAATTTCGAATATTTTGGCGTGACGTTATTTTCCTAGTGGAAAAAAATTCTTTGAATAGAGCTTATATATTGATTCTTTTTAGTAGAAGAACATTTTGCGAATTTCAGTTCGATACTCTTTCTCGTCGAAATTTTTTGTTTAGTTTTCAATATTCTTCTTAGAATAAGAAAGATTTGTTCTGAATTTCATCTCGATACATTCTTCATCTTCTTCTACATACGACTATTTACACCTGTGAACGAAATGACTACGGCACGAATTCCACTGGAGCTAGCTCCGGTCGAGATATGCTCTATCTGCCAGGATGCAGGCTGGACTATAAAGTCTCGAGCGGTGTTCACTTACTGCGTGCATATTTTTCACAAAAGTGTATCCAGAAATGGATCAAAGAAAAATTGCGCTGCCCGAATTGCAGGCTATTTTTAAATTAAAACGACTATTACACGTATACTGGCACAATAGCCAAACGACCGATAAGACGACCATTTGTTCAAGACACGGGTCATGACACCCTGCTGTCAACATCACGGCAAATGACTTTGTCACCTTCACATAAGCTCTCATGCTTGCCAGACCACAGAATAGATCCAATGACGGAATACTGGCACTAAGTCCAGCACAAGTGGCGGTTGGGCGTGAGCCTGTGGCTAGAGAAGCCTATCTAGATCTATCAGGTCCCCAAAGACAAATTTCCGACCTGGTTGGAGGTGAGATGTCACGCTGTCTCAATGATTTCCGGACTGAATTGCGATCTCAGCTCCAGCCTCCGCCGCACAAGACAGGGCGTCAGATAGATTTATCAGGTCCACGCCCTGATGTGCTGCCTATCCCTCGTGCTTCCTGGCTCTTTCAGGAAGAAGCGATCGGCGGGAAGTAAGCGCACGGATCAAAGAAAACACTCAGATGAGAAAACTCTTGAATGTTTTATTTGTGATTCGTGTTTTTTTGTCTTGTTCTTTGGTCGTCTAAGAGAAAACAAATGCAGTTTTATGTTAATTAAACGCAATTTCTACTTTATTTATTTAACGTTTATGTTAAGGTTTAACACTATTCTTTTCTTTTTTAATTTAACACAATTTTTTATTTATTTAACGTTTAAGTTAAGGTTAACATTACTATTTTCTTTTTCAGTTTAACACAATTTCTATTTTTAAAATAGCACAAATTTCTCTTTCGGTTTAGAATAATTCCTCCAAACTTCCCCGAATCATTAATTTATTTTTCGTTTCTCATTACTTTCCGCTCGGACTCATAAATTGAACTCCTTCCCTCAACGGTAAGTATGTATATCGTGAGAATGGAATGTGTGCCTGATAAAAAAATGCAATTTATGCTTAATTGCATTTTATTATAATAGGGGAGAATGGTTTTTAGTGAAATTTAATTTAAATATGAATGAATGAAATAATTTTAGGGTTCCAGGGTCATTTCTGTGGTACATCAATATACATATTGTATAGGACAATATATTGATGTTTGCCCTTATGGTTGTGATTCGGGGCATTGGGCACCTGAGTCACAACATCCCTTCCCCTGGGGAAAAGAAATTTTTATTCTTTCTAGAAGAATAATTTCTTTTAACAAACATGAAGTTAAGTACATTTATATAAGAATTTAAAGTTCACGGCAATTAATACTTTTAAATATGTACACCTATTAAGAAAAAAAATTTAAGTCTAAATGTTTTAATAGAAAAGGTTATGTTATCATTATATCTATACTGGTTAAGATATAACATATTTTACATGTATAGAGGGAGATGTTATGACTTACAAAATGCTGTTGGAGAGTTTTTTTCTCTCGGCTTTCTTTGTTTAAATTAATTAAAACAATGAATTGAAAAAATGTTCTCTCTTAATCGAGTATTACTATGGTAGCCTAGCTTATATGTACCTTCTGAGCGCCTACCTAGATATAAAGCTAAAATAAATAACATTGTTCCAAAAAACTGAAGTCGCTTTCCCTTTACTATCAAAATGTAAGGGGGATTCGGACAAAAACCGCACATATCTTCAAATCCTCTGTCGCAGCTTGCTTCGATATAGTAGTTTTCCCTGAAACTTGGCTGCATCATGGTATTCGCGATGCTGAAATCCTTGATAATTCTTATCAAACTTTTAGAAGAGATAGACATACTGATTCGGAAGCTCGTGGCGGTGGCGTACTTCTCGCGTGTAAAAATAAGTTCAATTGCAGCAAAATTGAACTTCCTTGTTTCTCCAACACCCTCGATATTGAGCTCATAGCTCTTAAGCTATCTCTCCTAAAATATGACTTATACATAATTTGTTGCTACATTCCTCCAGACTCCATAAATATTGTCGATGACAAAGGTCAAAATATTTACGACCTACTTACTTTAACATCTAATTTTATCCATAGTAAGATGGAACCTATTGACGAATTACTACTTATTGGTGATTTTAACTTACCCAATATACAATGGGTACTTAATGAAGATGACGATGACTATCTTCCACTTAATAACTTGACAACAAGGGAATCACGTTTCCTTGACACTCTTTCATCTCTTGGTCTCAGCCAAATCAGTAATGTTAAGAATGACATGGGTAGGCAGCTAGACCTGGTATTTTCTACTGACGCTGGGAACTTATTAGTTGAACCTAGCTCAGTTATAATGTCTACTCTTGACAAATATCACCCTCCTCTACTAATTACATATTGCCATGAAACCGAAAATCTAGCAAATTGTGACGAAACACAATACTTTTTCAATTTTAGAAAAGCTGACTTTTCGGAACTTTCTCGTAGACTTACCTCTATTGATTTCAACACATTGCTGTCTTGGAATAGTGTTGATGAAGATGTTTCTAAGTTTTACATAATTCTTTTCGATTTATTCGCTTCTCATGTTCCCCGTGAGCGTCAGCGGATCTCTAAAACGTCACCGCCATGGTTCAATAAAGAGCTAAAAACGCCTTAAAAATAGAAAGAATAAACTGTGGAAAGGATATTTGCGGGACAAGGACATTATAAGTCACAGCAACTTCCTCACATCCTATAATGAGTTCAGCGAACTTTCCTCTTCACTCTATGATGAGTATATTCAAAGTATGCATGTGAAATTATTTGGTGACCCACGTAACTTTTTTAGGTTTATTAATATGAAAAAAAAAAACCGACAACTACCCCACTACCATGAGGTACAAAGATTCTGCTAGTGACGTTTCGTCTGAAATTTGCAATATGTTTGCTTCATTTTTTGAAAATGCATTTTCCTCTTCAAATTTCCAACCTCGTAATAGCAACTTTAATTATATGAACGACTCTCATAAAGTTTCATTCACTATCCCTACAATTACACATGAGGATATACTTGATCATATATCAATGGATTTTTATTATATAGGAACAAAGCACATACACATATAATGTATTATAACAACAAGAATGGGATTAATATTCCTATTATTATTTCTATTTACATATGTAGGCATGCAAAAACACCTAAAAACACCAAATTGAGCGGTCACTTGCACTTTCCGAGATAGTTTACTTTGAAATTTCTCATATTTGCTCTTACACTACACAACACTTTGACATTTTCACAATTAATTTACTCTTCTTATTCTTTAAAGTAGAAATTCATCTACCGAGCATTCGGGTTACCAGCATTACATTTTCTTATTCATTTCGAATATTCAATTGATGTCCAATAACCAGCATCTAGTTAGAATGGAAGAGAAAAACATTTATTAAAAACACATACACAGAGGCACGCGGAGCGGAGCGCGCGCGTGTGTGTGGCTGCAAATACTATTTAACTAAAATCCACGAGAAAAAAAAAATTAAAATTCAAGTAAATTTCAACTTTGAGAATCAAAGCCAGGAGAAAATGACGTCCTTTTGTCCGCCAATGTTAATTATGAAAAAAAGCAAGAAAAATTTACCATTAATTTACGAAGTAATGCCAAAAAAAATAGGCTTTGTTTAAATATACTGTTACATGGGTCTCACTGCAGTGTGTAAAACTGCAGTGTTAAAGCCGAATTAAATTTCTGCGGCAGGAGTAAATTCTTGTTCAAGTGTAGAATGATAATAAAGGAGCATTTACATTATGATGACATGTATTTTTTACAGAAATTGTGAAATTTATTTATATGTGACGAGAGTGGCAAACGCGTCCTGAATTTTTTCCGGACGTCGATTTGTCACTGTGTGGGTGTCCGGAACCATGAGAAGACCTAAAGCATAGGGAGTTTTTATAGTTACTGAAACTAAAACATTGTTATTAGCAACTCTAATTTGTCAATTTCGATTACTCGTGCTGCCATATTGTTGTTGCTATTATAATTTTATGGCATATAAATATCTGTCAAGTTAAATTATTTGTCGAAATAAACAAAAGTAAGTTTTGAGTTTGTAATTAAATATTGCGAAATTGAAAGTTATTAAATATTTCTTCATAGAAAATATTGAAGTTATATCAAAGGTAGTTTTCTGTGCACAAGCAGGGAGCAGTGCGTTTACAGATTCACTGCAGTGGTTCTTTTCCTTTATAATTTGCTACAGGACTGGAATTATCTTCACCGACGTTAGTTCGGTAGTGGAGTGGAAATATTTTCATGTGAACACTTGAGTGCATTAAGTGGATTGACTTTTACATATTAGGAGATTAGTTACTGAATTTTTTGTTTACTACGAAATAAAAATTTCGTTATCGTGCAAAATGATTATTGTAGAACCGAATTACAGTACCACCTGATATTTTGCGACAATTTTTTTCGATATAATCTCATCCTTTGCTTCGAACTCCTTCGTACTTCCATGCAATATTTTAGAAATTGTAAAATTATACTTCTTTCCATGATCCGTCTTTGAATATCTACGAAAAAACGATTAAAAACTTGACAATTTGCAATTATACAGTTTTTGATTTTTACCATAAAAACTAGAGGGGAGCGTACGTGTGAGGTATTGCGATGATTGCTTCCGCAGAATTTAAATTTCAATTAACTATCTCCCACACAATTTCTGTAAAAAATACATGTCATCATAATGTATATCCTGCTTAAAACAGAAGTAAATTTCTGCAGAAGGAGTAAATTCCTACTCAGGTGTGGGATAAAAATGAAGCAGAAGTAGATTTCTGCAGTAGGAGTAAATTCCTACTTAGGTGTGGGATGGAATTAAAGCAAAAGCAAATTTCTGCAGTACGAGTAAATTCCCACTTAGGTGAAGGATGGAATTAAAGCAGAAGTAAATCCCTGCTTAGACGTAGGATAAAGGTGAAGCAGAAGTAAATTTTCGCAGTAGGAGTAAATTCCTACTTGGATGGAGGATGATGAAGAAGTAAATTTCTGCAGTAGGAGTAAATTCCTACTTGGATGGAAGCAAAATCGGGTTTTGGATACTTAGGCAAAAATCAGAGTAAATTATGATGTGTTAAGATTAAATTCTGAATTGGGAATGGTGATTCTGCTGTGGCTCATCGCCTTTTTATAGCCGCCGTGAACCGCAACGTTTTGGCTTCATGATGGGTTGCCGTGGCAACGCTCGCTCTGAAAGTTGTATTCTATTAAACTTTTTCACGAATTGACGTCATGTTGTGGCAATGTCATTTGATGACAGTAGAAAAGTAAATAATTGGAGGGACGTGTAGGTTGTTTGTGAAATGGTAAGTTTTTTGTTAATTACGTATTTTATTTATTTATTAATAATTATACTTTTGTATATTTAAGCATGAGTACACTAGGGGGGAGAACAGGCTAATCTTAGGCGTGAAAGTACAAGTTATTCCAAGAATTTGTTTGAAGATTGTGAGAATGGAGATGGCACGTAGACATGCTATGGATGCTAATTAGATAAGTATTGCTTTTGTATACTTTCTGAACTCGATACTTTGTGTTCTTTCTTTTGTCTTTAAGGAACCTGTGTGTGGAAAATATCTTCAATCAAAAGGTTATAGAATGAGAACTTTGTGGATTTATGTGGACCAAACATCCTCCCATCTCCAAAAAGGTGATGGAGAGGCAACTGATATATCCTTTTTTTTATATACACATTTTTTTTTAAATAAATTTGGTTTGCGTTCACTTAGCGCGGTTTGTTTGACAAAGAGGAATACACCTTTCCTTTTAGTCACTTTGATGATGACGTTTCCAGGGAGTTGAAAACGGTAGAAGTTTCTTACCATTTTTATGCTGTCCCGCGGTACGTTGGCATTTTCCAATAGTTTGATGGGAGTAGCTATAACTTGCCCAGCTAATTCCACGGGGATCCCTGTAGTTGATGTTACTCGTGTTCTCTTGGTTGGCGGAAAATCCCTTCCTTGCAATATAGGGTCAATCAGTGGGCCTTGACTCCTGCTGGCGACTTTAGAAAAGCATCTAATAGTGTTGGTCTACTTAATTGACTCGGTAAAAATGTCGAGATATTTTTAGGTTGTCCTTCACTAGTTTTGGCTGGCGTCGTTTCTAGTAGGTCTCCTGGAAAACTAGGCAGTGTTGCAGCGGGTGGTTGTGCGCGATGACCAGGCTTCGTTGGAGCTCGTACTCCTGAATTGTTCTTGCTAGGCCTTGGCTTGAAGCCTTTTGATATAGGTACTCGTGGCTGAGTTTGGTCTCGAAATCCTGCGTTATATTCCCGGGGCCTGGTTTTGAATTTAAAGTTATCCTTTGGCTTCAGTTCTTACTGCAGTCTTTTAACTGTGGGTGAAACTGGCCTTGATTCGAATGGCCTGAACAATTTCTTTACAGGAACCACGTCGTTTGCTGGGGGCCGTACAATTGCCGACCGAGGTCTACGTGCCTTTACTGGTGTCGATGGCAGTTGGCTCACTGGTATGATCCGTTTAGGTGGTGCGAGCAGTTCTCGAGGCGTAGGAAGTAGGCAGGTATCTACAGAGTCTAAAGAGTCAGAATTGAAAATTTCCAGCAATAAGTTAAAGTGAGAGGACAGATTTTTGTGATTGGTCGAGTGAGAATATTTCTTGGTGTTGCAACTAGCAACCGAAATATATTTTTTGCAAATCCCAAGAAATGGTAACAAATATATATATATTATATAAGAAATATATAATTTTAAATGACATATAAAAATACTAGGTAATACTATACATACCCTCAAGTGGACGGAAATCTGCTCCACTTTTCCATTTTCATACTTGACCGGTAAAAAATAAAAACACATCAAGATGTTGCTGAAGCCAAGTTGCATCACATCCACGACATTCACCATATAGTTGTGAGATGTTCCAGATCTTACTATATTTAAACATAGTAGCATGTATATACATACATCAAAGTCTGATTGAAATTTCATGTAAGATTTCAAAAAGAAGACCTTTAAAGGAACACCTTGGTAAAATTCAGCCACTCGAACATTTCCAGTTCTATGCTTACAATGAAGCAAACACAACTAAAATTAAAATTAAACAAGAACACAGTGTTTGTTATAAATAAACACAATAGCAACAGTTTTGATAAAAACTTGTACGCCACTTATCTTATCATCTGCAATATCCAGTGCAGGGTTTGTTGTTGCAGGACGCATATGCCCTCACAAATCAATAATCACTACATTGCACAGATTTTGCTTCTTAATTTATTTATATGTTTCCCAATAAATATAAATTATTATTATAAAAAAAAACAAAACACAACACCAATAAAAATAAATTTGTCATTCAATGACAAATGTCAAACCACATCATGTGAATAGTGGCGCCCCCGTCATCTCATAAAACGTAAAATCTGCAGCGCTGTGGTGGACTTACGCAAAGTCGAGAACAATTGCCAGCAATAAGCGAAGCCACAGAACAATAGACGGCAGCTGGCCCCAACCATATAAAAAGGGGGCAATTTCAGAAGAAAAATCACTTGTTCCTCGGTATTTCACCAGCACAGGTCAGCTAGTTGGACTAGTATTTTTTGCCCACTTGTCCTCAAATTTTTGTAGGGTTATTCCCACAAACAGTTTTTTTCATCACACACAGGTAATAGAAATAGAAATTTTTTTGGGATATTACCAGACATTTTCTATTAATACCACTGAAAGAATAGAATAAATTCAAGATCTTGGGATATTACCAAATTGAGAATAAAGTTCTATGATTTCAGATCTTCGTTCGTCATATAAAAAAAGGGAAAATTTCTGGGATATTACCAGAAAATTCCAAATTCAACTTTCCTATATATTGAAATTGGAGAATTAATACGCAGTTGTGGGATATCACCAAGCTAAGAATAAAATTCTGTTGTCTCAAGTTTTTTGTCTCTTCTTTTGGTTACTAACTATTCAACAAAGTTAAATTTAGGAAATATCCAATTAACTAAAGTTGGCGTGAGGGTTTCACAAAACATTTCATTTCGGGACATATCCAAGCGAAGTGTGGCAGGAAACTCCAGTAAATCAAATTAATCGGGAAATCAATAGTATTGGGCAATTTCCATACTAAATAGAAATCCCGGTTAACATCTAGGCTAAATCAGCGGCAAACCTTTTGGGATATTTTCAGGGTTTTTTTGCTGCTTTGATTTTGGATTCAGGCATTCTTGGCATTGAACCTTTTGGGAGATTTCCGGGGTTTCAATCTATAGTCCAGAATTAGGTCAGAAACAGGTACAGTGATTAGCCACATCAACCATTCAGGGTTGATTATACTACAGGGAGTTGATGAGTATAAAACTTACTAACCTTTTTTTTAGAAGATATTAATTAACTCTATTTTATATTAAAATTTTTTACAAGATTTTTGCGCATTATTAATTTGAGTCTTTTTTTCTTATTGCAAATAATTAGCAATAAGTAGAGCTTAAGTTTTTTTTTAAATTAATTTTGTTGTTTGATTTTGTTTGAAGTTAATCATTATTTGTATATATATTTTTAGAATTTATTTTTAGTTTGTAAGGATACGCAATAAACGTATTAAAAGCAGGTTAATTCTTTCAATCAGCAATTTACCTACGTCATAGGATGACAAAAGTCATTCAGTCGTGCGATCTGTCATTGTCTCAAGTTGGCTAAAATTTCATATTATTTCACAACAGTTTGTGATATATATAATAAAATTAAAAAGTGTGAATATAACGTATCTAATTGCTTATGGGAGCACTGCTGATAAGATAATTTGTTGTAATGTAATCTCAAAAAACGATCAACAATCGGACAACTTCTTATTGCGAATTCTTTTATAAAATTTGTTTAAAAAATTTATAAAGTTTTAAACATCCAAACGCAACCAAGCAATCTTTTTTCTGTTCACTGACAGATACAAATAATTTGATATTTTACAAGATAATTAACATGCTTTGACAAATGACTTTTGTGTCCACATGACGTAGTAACCCAAAAAGTTCCTCTAGATTCGGCCATACCTTCTTATCTTTGTATCATACAGACATAGGAGCTGTAACATTGTTCCTTCGAGCCGGATAAACCGGTAACATTAAACGTTTATTGAGTGTTCAAATTAATAATAAAAAAGAAAAAAGTATAGCAATTCAAATTTTTCTGTGTTTGGTGAAGGAAGACTAACTAAAATGGAAGCACTTATAAAGAGACAAAGAGCTTTCAAAAAAGTTTTAACTCATGCTGTCTCTAATTATGAAAAGAGAGTAGGTTCAGGGCAACAGTTAACTAAATGTTATCTGAAGCAAAAAACCCGAAGCATTGAGGATTTGTGGGAACAATTTTTGACTAATCATCAGAAGTCAAAATGTTTGTATAGCGAAGGAACTCTTTTGTTCTCCGCTAGAGTACAAGTTCTTGGACTTGGACTCTTGTCGTAATTTGTATATGGCACTGGTTCATGGACCAGTACCTTGAGGAATTGTGCAAGGGTTCTTGGACCGTTACACTGTTTGAACTGCTGATTACACTGCCTATAATTAGCGCGGTGTATGAAGTAGAGACGACGTATAGTAAAAACACAATTTTCAATTGACAATCAAAACTTAATGCCTGCTTTATTTTCCATTATCGGCTTTTTATATGATCAGTTTGCTGATTATTACAAATAAGCGATTGATTGTACATTTTTAGTCGCGCCGGAAAGAATTTCCAGACGAAATTTAATACTGCTAAAAATTTATTTGTGCGAAAAAATGCTGACATTTCCAAATCGAGTGAATTGACCTTATTTACAATTAATGGAATATTTTTTATAATTGCTGAATATGCAAAGTTATTGACTTTGAATTGAAGAAATGCAAGAATGAACGAAATTGAAGAAATTATATTATGACTAAATTATATGGAAATTATTGTATGGAATAAATGCGTTGTTGTATGTATGTATGTTATGCTGCCTGAACATCTTCCCCGCGTTGAACAGCTTGTTCAAACTTCCTCATCACGAATGCTAATTGTGAAAGGCTCTCTAGAACTCCTTGTGGGTATAGCTTTGCTCAGTCCAGACTTGGTGCATTTTTGTTTTACCCACCTGTATATCAAGCAGGCGGCAATAAGTAGTCCAATTACAAGTGCTGAGTAGCCCAAGGTGAAATGATGAACATCGACTGGCTTGATTTCATTTGGTAATTGTTGGTTTCTTTGTAGTTCGGCAATACCCTCGCTCAATTTTTTGAACTCATCCAAGTGAGCTTGATAGCGTATAGGGCTGTGCTGCATTTTTTTCAGGTGTTTTAATGAAATAAGATCCGCCAGGCTCTCCGTTGGCAGAAGTGATGTTCGCATCGCGCTCGGGTAGACATTGTGGGCTTGAATTGTAATAAGCTCTTGCTTTATTGCGCAATTGCTCTGGATTTTCAGAATTCTAGATCCTTCAAGCATCTGCGTTGATACGGTTTTTTGGCACATACGATATTTATTGACGTTTTTTCTTTTAATGAGTAAATCCATCGGTTGGGATTAAATAATTGTATCCACATGGGACTGTTTTCAGTCTCCATTACCTGGGCTCCCCTTCTGTATATAGGGTGTTTCTGTTTACACATGTAAGTAGCCCTTTCCATGGTTTCACATGTGGCTAATTCTTGTTCGCTAAGCGGGTAGTATTGGTCCCCGATGCAGGTTAATTACTATGAAATCAGCCAAAGGTTTGATAGCCATAAAGGTGTTATTGATTGCCACTGGAACAGGAATAATTCGAAATAGTTCGAATTCTTCATATGCAAACAGCGGTAGTTTGATTCTGAATATTACGTATTTGTCGGCGATTCGACTCTCTATAGTCATTAAACTGTAGATCTGAGTCAAAGTTTCGCAATTCCCTGGGAGCCTTAAAGTCGCTGGTAAATGGTCCTTTATCGTAATTAGTTCTTGTTTTAATTGTCTCGGAGAAAGTAGCTGAGGATTTATCTTGCCGTGATGTGTGTCTATGATCCCGTCTAGCATGGTAGCATGCACGCGTCGATAAGTTGATGTCATTAACGTTAACTGTTAGCTGTGCAAGTCTTTGTTGATGAAGCTCTTCTGTGATGTTGTTGATGTTATTGATTATTTGACGTAGGCGAAAATCTACCTCATTGCACTGGTGTCTGATGATTTCTTCGTTCTTCTTCAAAATGTTGTCAGTGGAATCAATTAAGGATGTTTAATTTTTTATTAAGCTCAACAAGTGATCCTCGTTGTTTCTAATATTGTTAATAGTGGAGGCCATCTTTTCTGCATATTCAGAATCAAGGACTCCAAATAGAGAGTTGGCTATATTCCCTACTATATCCAATGGGGCTCTAGCACTACGTTTCCTTGGATTTGATAAAAGTAGTTCATTATTGCTGATCAATTCGGTCTGTAGAATCGTGAATTGCTCCAGAATCAGCGAGCAGTAGAATGTGTCTGTTGAGATATTACAGATCTTTTGTAGTTTGTTGATGCCATTACTAATGCTGTTGAATTCCTTCCAATAATTGTCCATGTCGTAGTACACCACTAGATTCCACTAATTAGAGATCAAATGGGTAGAGCCTAAGTTTTCGAAATATATGCCCGGCTGAGATTTAAACGGCGATATTTCTGCTGGTGAATTTCCTAGAATCGGCAGTACGAGTCACGTGAATAGGAGCGTGGTGAGTGCAGAGCTTGCTGAACGTCGTGATATTTTGGCAGGTCCTGGACTTGCGTCCTCTTGATCTTTGTCAGCTCTGCGTCTCGGAAACCTTTCCTGTGTTTCATTCGCTCGTACGTCATCTTTATCATCTACTGGCAAAGGTGCCAGTTATGTATAGGTCTTCTAAGAGTTCCAGACGTGGTTTTGACGTCAGCAACTCGAACCAAGCTGTCCTTTCCCTGAATTGCCTGGGTAATCCCTGCGAGCTGCCATCTGAGGGGAGGCAAATTATCTTCTTTGATTAACACCATCATGCCAGGGCGAGCGTTCATGGATTGCTGCATCCACTTGTGTCTTTGCTGCAGCTCACATAGGTAATTCGTGAGACCATCGACGCCAAAATTCGTGCCTTATACGCGACACCCAGTTTCCATCTTCTCGCTGGACCCCACTTGTTGTGTACTTGAATGTGGATCAATTCTTGAAGTTAGGGGCTCCCCCCACCAAGAAAGTGTCCGGGTGTTAATGCTGTCAGATCATTCGGATTGGACGATAACGGGGTTTTTGGCCTCGATCTCAGATGTGAGTGTAGTTAACTCTTCATATGTCAGAGAAGCTGCAGCGACACCCTTTTTATAATAAGCGATTTTGCTGATTTTACTGCTGCTTTCCATAATCCACCGAAATGCGGGGCGCGTGGTGGAATGAAATGGAAC